>JAURVB010002997.1:0-15680 GCA_033002965.1 Piper betle | reverse complement strand
TGTCACCTAATTAGAATAGGTATGCTTTGAAATTGGAATTAAAAGTGCTAGGTAATAAGTAACATATGAAATGATAAAATTATTAACTTGCTTGACAATTAGAGATATAGGGTAATTGTCGAGATGATTGTCATGTTTGATTAGATGATTGTATGCATGTGGATATATTAGTTATATAGGTGTGCATCATATATGTATGGGCGTTAGTAAATAGTTATGTTCATGTAGGTTCGTTGCAGGAGCTCGCTGTCTAGGCACGAGACTGCGCTTGGAGCTTCTGACAGGTCCGTTAGGACACGCTTCTCAGGTTTTATCGCTCTATTCTATCGGTGATTTGATTTATTGATTGTAGGACGTGTCAGGTGGATGATTTATTGGACCCCACCTAACACGGGTCACCTGGTCGATGTTTTTCGGAATTAATAACCCTCGAGGATGAGATCCCTCGAGTTTGTTTTCGAAAATAAGATCCACCTCAAGTTGCCTTCGGGCCTATTATAATAAATCCCGACCCAGCCCTATAAATAGTTTTATCGAGTTTTCAGTGAGACAAGAGAAGATGAGTCGACTGCACGTACCATGAGCGGATGCCGTGCCAGTCAAAGCGGGCTCTGGATTAGTGCCAGCGGACTGTTCCATTCCCGAGGGATCCTGACAACTCCGCGTTTGAGTTCCTCACACCCGGAGGACGTGGAGGTTTACGGGTACTGTTTAGTACAGCGCATGTCCGGACTTGTGGTTCAAAGGGTACTAAAGGCGACTGCCTGAGAGTGCTCGGTCTACGTGCTCAAGGCCAGGAGTAATATGGAGGTGCGGAGAGGGCTTAGGATAAAAGTTTTACGTGAAGTACTGAAAAAGAAGTGTCGTGAGCGGCACAGTACCAGATAGATTGGGATGCTGTTGAGTCAGCTGCTCGACGGCTCCTTTGTAGTTGCCCTTATGAGAGTTCTTGAGGAAGATATATATGATGGTTTGCTTTCCATGAGAGTTTGCTCTCATGTTCCAGTTTGATATTAGTTATTTCCGGACCAGTGACACCCGTTGCTGACGTTTTTCTACTATATGTAGGTGAGGATGATGATTGGTGTATGCCGGCCTCGACGAAGGAGTAGCGCTTGCATTGCACACACATACCTGGTGCCGCGCCGACTTTTGCGTAAGATGTGATGTGATTGGCTTTGTAGTAGATTTACATATTAGTAATTATGCATGTGTTTGTGAGGCTTGTATGCCTTGTTTTAGAAATGCGTGGGAATGTTTTGAGAAAGGCTCTAATGATGTGCTATGCTGAAATGAAAAGGAATCAAATGAGCTGAGTATGAGATTGTAGGTGGGCTAGACCCAATTACAGTATGTTTGGATGATTTGAAGTCTGTTACAATATAAATTGTTGTTTTATATATATACATATTGTGCCGTATTTTAACAGGTCATCCCCTTATTGCATTTTTAGGGGAGGCTCTGTCCGTTTTATTCTAGATTTTATGAATTTTATTGCTATTTTAATTATTTTGGTGTGCGGTGATTATCATGACATTCACGTAGTATCCTGTTAGGGTTTTGCATCTCATTCATATATTGTTTGCGCATTAGCGGCGTGCTCCATCTTGAGACGTCGAGAGGGTTATGTCGTAGCCGTTTAGGTTTTGGGTCAGCCAACTTAATCGGTTTACGAGTAGTTCGATCCTTTGTAACAGTTCTGGTCCGGGTTGAGAGTAAACCGGATTGGGGTGTTACAAACACAATCACGCATCAATCAACGCACATCATCCTATATCAATTCTAGCAAGTCTACTTAGGCTAGTTTGCATTAGATCATGATCATTACCTAGTTACCCTAATTAGTTTCTTAGCCTCCATTTTTAACACCACTCAATCAAACAAATTTCATATTTTATCCTTAATCAAATATACATTTATATATATTATTATAACACACAATTCACCAATCTTAGCATGCAATTCTAATAATCAATACTTTCAAATAATTAAGTTAAAATAAATTATACCTCGCGTCGTCAATAAATCGGCGACGGCTAGGGGTTTCCGTTTTGTGGCTCGAAACTCGAATTCGGCACCTAGCGACGCCCAAAGTCCGATCAGATTGGACTGGGTGTGTTCCGCGGATGATCCGGCGAATTTCCCATGAATCCAATTTTTCGGCGGTTCCGGTGGTTTTCCGGTGGTTCCGGTGGTTTTCTGGCGAGTGTCGGTGGTTTTTCAGCAGTTTATCGGCGATGATTCGGGACGGGGCAATCAGGGGGCTATCGGCACCAGCTCGACGAGCTTGGTCCAATGGTGGTGTCAAACAGGGTAGTTGGGGCGGCGATGGCTGTCGGCGACGGCGTCAAAACTAGCGACGGCGGCGGTGTGCTCCGATCCGGGCTACGGCCGGCTTCGACGAGGGGGTTGTCATCGGGGTCACAGCAGCGACAGCGTGGCCCGGACGGTAGCGAATCGACGAGGGAGGGCGTCGTGGCTTCTGGGGTAATTCCAGTGTCGTGGCGGCGAGACGGGGGCCGGGTGGGTTGTGGCGGCAAGGCGATGCACTGCGGAGCCGGGCGGCGTTGATCGGCGGCAGCGCGGCATCGACAGCGGTGGCGGTGGCAACGAGCACAAGGCGGCGATGGTTTTGGGAGGATAGGTGTCGGGAGGGAGAAAAATACCCTCAATGGCAAACTTGTAAATAAGTATTGACTCGATTCCTACTCGAGTCAAAATAATAACTAGTTCGCAATAAATTCTAAAAAAATCTAGAAAAATATGGGAAAAATCCCGTAAAATCAGACGAACACAGCAACATCCAAATGATATGTTCTATAACTAATAACCCACCCAAACTCCCTATATCGCGTCCTAATTCATCATTCGGCCCTAAAAATATTCTACGATCAAATAAAATAACAATCAATACTGCATACCCTCATATACTTGATAACCCATTTTTCATCATCTTTTTGACGTTATCATCGTATACTTGAGCATACATGACCCTCATCACTCATAACTCACAGCTGGCCTCAACTCAGCTTGCGGTCCATGAAGCTGACTCGACTCGAACCGACTGGTTCGCTCCCGTAAAACTCTGACTCGAGTCACGGGTTTTACATACAGGGCTTTAGTATAATGGATTTCTCAAGCATGGGATAGTATGAAAATGCTAAGGACAAGTCAGAATGGTACGCTATTCAAGCGGAGGCTTAGGGCTCCTTATTAGTGTGCACATGAGTGATTCTAATGTAGAAGAATTCATTTCATTTAACAAGAAAGTTATCTCTCATGTGCCAGTTTGAATATTTAGTTATATGTGTACCAACAACACTCGTTACTCACCTTTATGTATTATTTATGTAGGTGAGAACTTGAATGACTGAGTACTGTCAGAAACACGGAGGAGCAACAATGCAACATGCACACATGTACCTGCCAAGAATGATGGAGAATGTGATGTGATGAGCTGTTGTGTATGGTTGTGGATAAAATGTTATAATGTTTTATTGCAGGGAATGCTGTGTGAAATTAATGGTATGATCTGATGATAGAATGTTGTGATGAAATGCAAGATATGATAATATGATGTGATATGACATCAGTTTCAGTCACAAAATTTCTATTGATGACACATTAATATATATGTTTTAGTAAATATATATTTAGATATTGAATATATAGAACAAGTGACCCAGAATTTGATGTGAAATGTAAATAGAATACACAGGTAGGTCGAGACCCAAGATTCTAAATGGTTTATACACCTAATTAGAATTCTGTGTGAGATACAATGTTTGGTATATATATATATGTGTGTGTGTGTGTGTGTGTGTGTGTGTGTGTGTGTGTGTGTGTGTGTGTGTGTTTATTTGACAGGGACGCCCCTAATCATACTTTTAGGGAGACTCTGTCCATTTTATTTTAGGAATTTTTATTGATTTTATGATAATTATTTTGGTATGTAAATTGGTTGCCATGTCATCCATGTAGTAGTATGCTAGGGTTCTGTGCATTCATCTATGCTTAGCAATTAGTATCTTCCATCTTAAGACACCAAGCGTAGATTCGCACAAATTGGGTTCGGGTTAGCCAACCTAATCGGGACCCGTGTCATTTTGGTTCGGTTCATGAGCATGAACCTGATTTGGGTTGTTCCACCTTCCACTTATGTTTGGGTTGACCAAATTAATCGAATTTGAGAATCAGTTTGGTTTCCCATAACATTTCCAGTTCGGTTTAATAGCAAACCAGATTTGGGGTGTTGCACGGGTTCTAGGTTCAAGCCTTGTGCTTGAACCTAACAACTACTGAAGCCTTGTGTTCGATAACATCAATACACCGTAACATAAAATAGAAACATGCTCAAATATAAAACATTCTCTTAATTCATTTAAACACCCATTAACAACAGAGGGTCTTAAAACTCACCAAATTTGACTAAACAGATGGACCTAGAAAGACATGTCGTCTTATGTTTTTTGCACATAGTCGATCCTCCTATTCTAAATAATTGAATGCATCTATATTAATTAGTTAGCTAGACTAGGTGAATGCACATGCTTGACAGTACATGATCATAAATTTGAACATCAATCATACTCATAGAGCTTAAGCATAGTTCAAATCATTAGCATGACCTAGCTTGCCACCGTCGTGATGGCCTTGACTCCCCACCTCTTACGTGCACATCAGCTCCCCACCATTGCCCCGCCGCCCACCTTCACCAGCCGCACATGCCGCCGACCATGCATCCACTGGAAGCTTGAGGTAAGTTTTTTGTTAAATGATAAATAAATTTTCTTCTATTTCAGTGATTTCCCCCAAAATTGGGGATCTTTAATTGTTTTGGTCATTTAGATGTTGGGTTTATCCCACATCGGTCGTAGAGAGTGTTAGTGAGTTGTATATAAGCTAATGGGAAAACCTTATTCCTTAAGCTAGCTTTTAGATTAAGAGAGGCCTATGACACCTATTGCAAGTCTCATTTAGGGGCCCAAAGTGTCTAACAGTGGTATTAGAGCCAAGTGGGATTTGGTGTTGAACCTAACAATGGTGTCACAGCTAGGTTGGACTTGGTGTTGGCCTACATGTGAAAGTTTCCTTCATGGGTTCTACCTGTACCTGATGATTTATGGAGAGTTGATGATTTATGGAGAGTTTGTTAGGTGATGATATGTAAGTTCAATCTGATGAAAAGTTCGGGGTTGCTTGATGTCTGAAAGGGAGTTGTTGGGTTTATCCTACATCAGTCGTAGAGGGTGTTGGTGGCTTATATATAGGCTAGTGGGAAAGCCTTATTCCCTGAGCTAGCTTTTGGATTAAAAAATGCATGTGACACTTATTATAAGTCTCTTTTTGTAGCTGAAAGGGCCTAACGTTGGAGATGTCTACGGTAAGGCCATATATTTTATCCAACAAATTTTATTTGTGAATATCTGATTAGAATCGTGGGTGAAGATGTATAAAAGATGCATGCATCTGGTAAAGTATGGAATGCAAACTCTGCAGTGACATATTCACTGATATGCCAACTTTGTACTGCACGTTATTTGGGGAAGAAAAGAACTTTGTTCCATGGTCTTTTCATTTCCAACTTCTCTAACCTGATTAATTACCTTCCTCGTGATTAATTAAATTTCTGGAATAGATACTAGAACAATAAAGTGTACCAATTTTGCCACGGGCTTCTTTCTAATTATACTGTAATGAAAGAATGTTTAGTGCATGGATGTATTGATTATAAGGATTTGTACCAGATAGCAGGTAAGATGTTTCTACACTAAAGGGACTTCCTTCTTTTACTATTTATTAAGGTGGCAAGAAAGTTTTTACTTCCCCTACCCCCGAAATGGGGATCCAAATACTGTGCATTATAAAAGTTGTATTTGCTTAATGACTTGTTAAGAATTTGTTTTGGGCTGGTTAAGAGTTGTTTTTGAGGTTTATTTTGCTCCCTTAGTTGTGTAGGTTTTGTTTGTTTCTTAGAATAGGGGTTTCTTAGTGTGTGGGTTTTCTGAGCAAGGAACCATATAATGAAGCAAGGGAATTCCTGTAATTTTGCAGCGGTTAAAGAAAATGTTAAAGAGCTAACTTCTCATGGAGGCAGGGAGTTTTTTAATGTTGCTTCAAATAGTAGTTTTTGAGTTTATCTATTTCCCTCATTCTTCCTTCGATTCCTCTGTTTTTGTACCCAAATTCAATCTTCTATTTGTAAGCCTCTTCAATCTTCTAATCATCATTTTATCTTAGTAGGTGGTGGACTATGTTAATTTGATTGGGAATGGTTGTTTTTAAACTCGAAATGTATTGGGTAACTATGTAGCTACTTTGTTTTGATTCCCATGTTATTTGTTGTCTTGCATGAAGGGATGATTGTAAAATGTGGTTGGAGATTATTATTTGAGCAGGACTTGGGATGGGGTTACGTTATGACTTGGGATAGGGCTGATTATAATATAGTTTTTCGCTCATTGCAATGGTTTGATGGTCTGATTATACTGCAATTAGGTCATGGATTTTTTTATTTGATTGGTAACTAATGTTTTTTGTGTAAAAGTGTATTGGGTAGTTGGTGTAACGACCCTAATTCTAACATGCATAATCCCTGTTGATGCAGTTACATGTGTCATTATCCTAACACATATGGATAACATAATTAATATATAATTAAAAAATTATAGCATTTATCAAAATACGAACAAATGGAATATATTATTAATAACCGATTGATCACATTCTAACAATATTAATAATACATAAGTCTTTATATATCCAAAAAGTATATACTAATATATTGCCCATCTAAGCAAAAGTCTACTAGTTGAAACTAAATGAAATAAAATAAAACTAAGACCAATGGTCAGAGTTTTGGAACCATCACTCCTACGCTCTAGTACCTATGTACATGTAAATATTTTTACTCAGTATCTCATAAAGGTGCTAAATCCATTACTTACATATATAGTAAACAATAAATAAGTAGTTAAGATTAATCTCACTAAATAAACACAATAAAACTAGACTAAACATCCATCAAGAATTAATTTAACTGAACATAACATACATATAAACTACTTAAGGACAATTGATAATTTATATAGCTTGGTAATCAATGCTTCACACATAACTAAATTCCACAACTGGGACCAACTAGTTAGTCAGGTAGGTTTCTATCCAAGGCTTGTGGAAAACCTTACTACTAAATTAAACAAATTGACTGCTAACACTAAGGTAAGTTACCCTTGAAGCTATCTAGATAATCAGGGTAAATCACAATATAACAACTAAGTCCGCCACCTTGGAAATCTTTAGAGATGAACACCTTAAATTAAGAGATAGGAAAAACACGTGAAAAACTAGCTTGGTACCTTTATCAACTTAGGTTTAATTCACCACACAAACTGAACTAGCTATTAACATTTTGATCCCTACTGTCTTGCCTTAATAGCTTAAAATACATATCAAGAAAACTATGGTACTAGATACAAATGACTAGTATGGAAAGGTACATGCATGTTTAAATGCCTAGTCCATTCTAGATAACTGTTCCACCTAGGTGCGTGTTAAGCTTTGCATCTGAACTCATGGAGAAGAGAGCTAGCTAGCCACAAATCCCACAAGGTAAACTAAAGGTGATCACGCACGCTGTCAAGTCAGTGGCCTGGGGTGATGGGGAATGGTACTTCCTGAAGGGAGATGTTCCATTACCTCTTGTGTAGCACGTCTATTGAACAAATTAAACTAGTGTACCCTGTTACCTAAAGAAAACAAAAAACTAGAACCTAGACACTTATATTATATAAAACATATAACATGTTGATTTAACATAGCGATTAAAGGATAAAGATTTGATTAATTACATAAAATAAACAATCATAAAACTCTTTGAATAATGGCTAAACACGGACCTGATCAACTTCATGACGAGATCTTAGTCTCAAGTGTAAAACCTGGGCTGTCTACCTAAAGGGTTTTAGTGCCGATTTGGTTGTTACCTGAATCGGGTTAGTTGGGTCTAACCCTTCTTTCTGTGGTTGGCATATGGTATTGTATAAGTTGCCTGGCCTTAGCCTCCTTTAGCGCTCAGTATGCTTATTTGGATACAACACGCCCAGCTTTGTCATGTTTGGTCTAATCTAATCGTACATAGTTAAATATTAGGACCATATTCCTCACGTGTCTTTTGTGTGACTTGTCGTGTGTTTAATAACTTTTCGAACCGTCCTAACCCCTTTTGGGACCTACAAGTTGGATAGTTTTAGGGTAAAATCACTAAGTTCTTGGGTTTTGAGATAACCCAACCCATACCTCTTTCAGCTAACCCAATCCATACTTCTTTACCTAACCCAACCCATACCTCTATAGGGATGACACCCATACTTCTATAGGTATGACACCCATACCTCTATAGGCACGACACCTATACCTCCATAGGTATGACAACCATACCTCTATAGGAATGACACCCATACTTCTATAGGTATGACACTTATACCTCTATAGGAATGACACCGTAACTCTATAGGTATGACACACATACCTCTATGACATCACCAAACCAACCCATACCTCCTTAGGTATGGTTCTTGTACCTATGACATCACCAAACCAACCACCTTGTTTCTATAAAATTTACCCCTTCCTTCACCTTTTAACCATTTCTCCTTCCGTCCTCACCTCCAACCAATTTATTCTACTCTCCTTGGCCTTCTTCTTCCTCCTTGGAGCTCTAAGCAACTCCCTCCACGTTCCTAGCATCCTTGGGAGGTAAGCTTTGAGGTTGGATGTCTCAAAAGACCACCCCTTGGTCTTTGCTCATTAGCATCAGGTTTGGGCTGCCTTTGTTGCTCGTTGTTTAATGTGTATTGCTTGTATGAGTCCACACAATTATTTTTGGAACATTTTAATCATGTACATATGACTATTAGGAGAATTTTCAGTACCAATTTATTTTATTTGATCGAGTAAATAAATATATATGATTTATATAATGCATCTAGGTCACTGATATGCACCATTTTAGTATAAAAATCATATCTTGTCTTTCTGATGTTCCATTTGGACGATTCTTATTTTGATGTACTCACAACATGTAAATCTACAACTTTTGTGTTGGTTGTATTACATTTCATGCCCTAAAATTTGAACTATGAGGGTAAAAAGTGAGGAAAGGTGGCAACTTGGACCGTTATAGTGATATAAGCGCTCTTTCTCCAAGTTTTACTCTCTAACCTTGGAGGATTTATTGATGCACAACATGCCATATTTTTCATGGCAATTTTATGAGTTCTTAGTAAAATTTTAATCCTAATATAACCTACAAAATAATCATGAACATAACCAAAAAGTATGCTTTCTATTTCCTATGTGTTTATGACTATGAGCAAGAATTGTGATTGTCTTATATTTTAAGCCATGAATTTTTAAAAAATAAAATATTATAAAATTATATGATAGTACACTAATGGTCTACTTGAAATAAGTAAATTTTGGAAATGGGGGTAAAATATCTAGATAGGTTTTAGAGGTGTTTACACGGACTGTGTAAAGAAGCTATGTGAAAACCTTAGTTTTTTCACTCCAGTTGTAAATTGTAAAGACCGTGAAAAAATAATAATAATTTTGAGGCGGACGCTGTCCGGGAAGGACCGAACGCCTTCTAGGGAGGACCGAACGTGTTATATTCTTTACCCAGTTAATTATTTACTCAATTTTCATTTACCCGGTTAAATGAAATACGGGTCTAGGGGTGTTTTCACATACCCTAGCTGCCATTTCATTTTTATAAATTTGAATGAGGACGTCATTTTTCACATACGGGTGTAGGGATGTCTTCCTCACCTTAGCCGCCTAGTTCTCCTCTTCCTTGCTGGTGTTTCTTCCTTGCTTCGGTATCCTTCTTATCTCCCTCTTCTTAATTTTCTTGCATGCTTATTTTTAATTGATAGTAAGCTTGTTAATCATGGGAATTAAAGTTGTAAATCAACAAGAAAAGAACAAAACTGAACTGAAATTGGAATCCCGTCCATGGCCGAGTATCCTGAAACTTTGGCAAGATGGTCAACCGTAAGAACAATTGCAAGGCAGTCCCTCACACCCCGACGACCTCTCTTGCTTCTAGGTAGAAGGGAGGGCTTGCCACGTCCCTGGTTTTCCGGTCGGTGGCGGAATTGCAACTGTGAGGGGGCGGAGTTGCAAGGTTGACAGAAGTGGCGATGTTCTGGCGCAATCGATGCTGTAATGGAAGCTTAGAGGGGTAAAGGCCGGTTGTACTTCGTCGATAGCATCAAGGGTTCCATCACAGTAGTTAAGGCCGCCGGAATAATGCACTACAGACCACCTTCTCGCTGGAATTCATGGCAGCAACGTGCAGAAGTGGGAAGAACGACCATAGTCCATGCAATGTCCAAAGGTGGCCAATCTTTCCTGTTTTGATGCTAGCCTGAGGTCGTGGAACATCTGAATTGGAGCAAGGCGCAAGAAAGGAGGGGTCTTGATGCTGGGAGAAGAGGAACATGCCTGGTTTGGTGCAGGATGGCGTCTTGGATTGCTGTTGCAGAACACCCACATGAGGCATCCTCGCTTGCTGATTTTATCTTATTATTGATGCTTTGTTGGGATGTTTAAATGGTGGTTCTGTAAAACCCGTGACTCGAGTCAGAGTTTTACGGGAATGAACCAGTCGGTTTAACCATCGGTTCGAGTCGAGTCAGCTTTATGGACCGTGAGCTGAGTTGAGGCCAGCTGTGAGTTATTAGCGATGAGGGTCATGTATGATCAAGTATACAATGATCACGTCAAAAAGATGATGAAAAATGGGTTATCAAGTATATGGAGGTATGCAGATTGATTATTATTTTTATTTAATCGTAAAATATTTTTAGGGCTGAATGACGAATTAGGACGCGATATACGTGAGTTTGGGGGGTTATTAGTTATAAAGCATGCCATTTGGATGATGTTGTGTTTGTTTGATTTTATGAGATTTTTCTAGATTTGTTTAAGAATTTATTCCGAACTAGTTATTATTTTGACTCGAGTAGGAATCGAGTCAATACTTATTTACGAAATTGCCACTAGGAGTGTTTTTCTCCTTTCCCCGACACTTCCCCCTCTCAAAACCCTTGCCGCCCACTGTGGTCACCCCTGCCCCGCCGTGCCGTCCCGACAGACCCTGGCCACCGATCGCCCGCCGGTGCTCCGCCGCGATGCCACGAAGCCGCCTCAGCCGTCGCCACTCCGAGCTGTTGAGATATTCCCTCCCATGAGAAAGCATTCAGTCACATTGGATTTCGCCGCTGTTCGGTCGCCGTCGCCGCTGCTGTGACCACCAGTCTCACCCTCTCGCCGTCGCCGACGTTTCCCCTATCATCCCGACCGCCGTCGAGGCCAGCCGAAGCCCTGATCAGAGCATGTCGCGGCCGCCGCTCACATTCCACGTCGCCGCTGACAGCCACCGCCACCCTAGCTACCCTGTTTAACACCACCAACGGACCAAGTTCGTCGAGCTGGTGCCGATAGACCCCCTGATTGCCCCGTCCAGAATCATCGCTGGAAAACTGTGAGATCCCTCAACTTAGTCCCACATCTAATACCTACTGGGAGAAGATCCTGTTTATAAGTAGGAATGGACTATAGATCTTTAACTTCCGGGGTACCCATTTTAAAGAAATGACTTAGCCCATTACGTTGCACTTTGGGCTGGGTCGTTACAAATGGTATCAGAGCCGACCTGGTTCCGTGTTAGATGGTGGGATGGACTAGGGACGTTGGCTAGGCTACCGGTCACGGGCCAGAAAGGTCGTGGGCTAGGGTTAGCAATGGGCCAAGACTACAAACGTTGGCTACGATGCCGGTCACGGGCCAGAAAGGACGTGGGCTGGGGCTACCAATGGGCCAAGAATAGGCATTTCGCGGACGAAATTTCCTAAGGTGGGTGGATTGTGAGATCCCTCAACTTAGTCCCACATCTAATACCTACTGGGAGAAGATCCTGTTTATAAGTGGGAATGGACTATAGATCTTTAACTTCCAGGGTACCCATTTTAAAGAAATGACTTAGCCCATTACGTTGCACTTTGGGCCGGGTCGTTACAAATGGTATCAGAGCCGACCTGGTTCCGTGTTAGATGGTGGGATGGACTAGGGATGTTGGCTAGGCTGCCGGTCACGGGTCAAACAAGGTCGTGGGCTGGGGTTAGCAACGGGCCAAGACTAGAAATGTTGGCTAGGCTGCCGGTCACGGGCCAGAAAGGACGTGGGCTGGGGCTAGCAACGGGCCAAGAATAGGCATTTCGGGGACGAAATTTCCTAAGGTGGTGGATTGTGAGATCCATCAACTTAGTCCCACATCTAATACCTACTGGGAGAAGATCCTGTTTATAAGTGGGAATGGACTATAGATCTTTAACTTCTGGGGTACCCATTTTAAAGAAATGACTTAACCCATTACGTTGCACTTTGGGCCGGGTCGTTACAAATGGTATCAGAGCCGACCTGGTTCCGTGTTAGATGGTGGGATGGACTAGGGACGTTGGCTAGGCTGCCGGTCACGGGTCAAAAAGGTCGTGGGCTGGGGTTAGCAACGGGCCAAGACTAGAAATGTTGGCTAGGCTGCCGGTCACGGGCCAGAAAGGACGTGGGCTGGGGCTAGCAACGGGCCAAGAATAGGCATTTCGGGGACGAAATTTCCTAAGGTGGGTGGATTGTGAGATCCCTCAACTTAGTCCCACATCTAATACCAACTGGGAGAAGACCCTGTTTATAAGTGGGAATGGACTATAGATCTTTAACTTCCGGGGTACCCATTTTAAAGAAATGACTTAGCCCATTACGTTGCACTTTGGGCTGGGTCGTTACAAATGGTATCAGAGCCGACCTAGTTCCATGTTAGATGGTGGGATGGACTAGGGACGTTGGCTAGGCTGCCGGTCACGGGCCAGAAAGGTCGTGGGCTGGGGTTAGCAACGGGCCAAGACTAGAAATGTTCGCTAGGTTGCAGGTCACAAGCCAGAAAGGACGTGGGCTGGGGCTAGCAACGGGCCAAGAATAGGCATTTCGGGGACAAAATTTCCTAAGGTGGGTGGATTGTCAGAGATCCCTTAACTTAGTCCCACATCTAATACCTACTGGGAGAAGATCCTGTTTATAAGTGGGAATGGACTATAGATCTTTAACTTCCGGGGTACCCATTTTAAAGAAATGACTTAGCCCATTACGTTGCACTTTGGGCTGGGTCGTTACAAAAACTGTTCGAATCCGCCAAAAAACAGCTGACACTCGTTGGAAGCCGCCGGAACCGCCGGAAAATTGTATTCGTGGGAAATTTGTAGGACCATCCGCCGAACACACCCAGTCGAATCCGATTGGACTTCGGATGCCGCTAGGTGCCGAATTCGAGTTTCGAGCCACGAAACGAAAACCCTTGCTGTCGCCGATTTTCGAAGACGCGAGGTATAAATTACTCAGACATAAATTCTTAAATTTTATAATTATTAGGGAAGCATGCTAGACTAGATAATTGGATGAATTTTCGTGTTTTTGACGTGTCTCTATGTTTGTGTGTAATTTAATAAAAATATATAAAATTGGTTGATTGATGAGTGTTCAAATGGAAAAGTAAGGAATTAATTAGGTGAACTAATTAATTACCCTGATTTCACGAGACGTAGATTGAAAATTCACTAGAATTGACTTAGAATGAATGTGTGATGATTGATTGCGTGATTGTGTTAATTGTGTGTGCATGCTATAGGATGTGTGATTCATCATGTGGGCCTTAGCTTTTAGCTTGATTGTGTAGGTACGATGTAGGAGCTCGCCGCCTAGGCGCGTGGATCCATTTGGAGCTTCTACCAGGTCCGTTTAGGACTCGTTCTTTGTTTTTACTCTACTCTATTGTGTATTTGGTTTATCATATGCAGGATGAGTTAAGTGGCGTTTTATCGAATCCCACTTAACTCGGGCCATTTAGCCAACAGTTCTTTTTTAGATTAATAAACCTCGAGGATGAGATCCCTCGAGTTTGTTTTCAAACTTCAGATCCAACTCACGATGCCTTCGGGCCTATTGTATAAATCCCAACCCAGGCCTATATATGTATAGTTTTCGCATTTTCGGTGAGAGATAGAATGAGGGTTACTAACGGCCACGCCTTCAGATAGGGTGTGTGCTTGGAAGAGCGGGCTCTGGAGTTGGGGAGAACCCACTTCGTTCCCGAAGGATCCGGACAACTCCACCTTTGAATTCCTCAAACCCGGAGAAGTGTGGAGGTTTACGGGTACTGCAATGTAGCGCATGCCTAGACTTGTGGTTCAAAGGGTACTAAAGGCGACTGCCTGAGAGTGCTTAGCCTTCGTGCTCAAGGCCAGGAGTAATATGGAAGGTGCAGAGGGCATAAATGGAATGAGATTTGATGCGAGAAGCGATAGTGAAATGGCCACCAGTAACACTTGTTACTGACAGTTTTTGTATATATATGTAGGTGAGGAATGCAAGCGATGAAAGTTGTCGGGACTACGGAGGAACGGTACAGAACCGCGCACACATGTACCTGTCGTGTGTAATCTATAATGATGGTGTGTTATCGCTAAGTGAATGATAATTTTGATGTGTTTGCTTGAATAAATTGCTTGTTACGAAACGAACAGATCAATGTGAATGAGTAGGGAGCCTTGGAGTTCAGACTTGGCTCTAGGTGAAAACGAATGAGATAATGATTGAATGCCATGGTAGAATGTAATGTGTTATCCTAGTTTCATAAAATATTTATATACCCTTGTTGTGGACAGGTTGGCCCCTATTGCACTTTAAGGGGAAACTCTTGTCCGTTTTTCCGTAGTAGTATATATTTTCATTTGGTTTCTCATTAATATATTTTGGTTTGTTTTGCTTGCACATCATACCATGCATGTAGGACTACGTTAGAACCCACGCATCCCATCCATGCATTTCATGTTTGCATCTCCATCTATAATGACCCGCCATTTTTCATGATATTGTGGGCCTTGCTGGCAGGGTGTTGCTCAAAATTTAACAAAAACCAACCCTATGACAACCAATCCTAACCGAACCAGCTGTAATTTAAAAGGTTACATGAATAATATGAAGCATATATAAGTCTAGCATTTCCTAAACTCAAAAGGTTGCAATGCATGAAGTAATTATCCCACAGTCTTGGACCGTTTCCCATAGCCACATTTACAACACAAGAAAAGTAAAAAGAGAAGTCCGCTTATTAACCGTTCACCACCTGCGTTGGTAGAAAAACCACCCTGTCGTCTCTTAGTCTTTAGGTCCAGCTGCTAACCTGCGGAGGCAATTCCGTGTTAGTGATTAACCACTAAGCCGTATAATTAAATAAAACAAGTCCATAAACTCCCTATCATTATCTATAATATTGGCACTTGTGACCATTCCAACATGACCATTTATTAGCTGATGGTTCAATCCACCATGTCCATTAGTTGGCTGATGGGTCAGTCCATCATGTACATTACCGGCTGGCGAGTCCAATCTGCCATGTCCGTTATCGGCTGGTGAGTCCAATCCATCATGTCAATTAGTTGGCTGATGGGTCAGTCCACCATGTCCATCTATTGACTGATGTGTTAGTCCACCATGACCGCAACCGGCCGGCGAGTCCGATCCGCCATGTCGACTTTATTGGCTGATGGGTCAGTCCATCATGT
>JAURVB010002996.1:0-118863 GCA_033002965.1 Piper betle | reverse complement strand
ATCCAGAGCCCGCTTTGACTGTCACGACATCCTCTGCATGGTACGTGCAGTCGATTTCTCCATCTCTCGTCTCACTGAAAATGCGAAAACTACATATATATAGGGCTGGGTAGGGATTTATATGATAGGCCCGAAGGCAACTTGTGGTGGATCTTGTTTTCGAAATCAACCTCGAGGGATCTCATCCTCGAGGGGTTATTAATCCGGAAAATGTTCGGTTAGATGGCCCGAGTTAAGTGGGATCTAATAAAACGCCACTTAACCCGTCCTGCAAATAATAAGATAAGCATACAATAGAAAGACGTAAAATAGAGTCGAGTCCTAAACGGACCTGGTAGAAGCTCCAACGTGTCATCGCGCCTAGGCGGCGAGCTCCTACTTCGTACCTACACATCAAAACTAAATACTAACGCCCGCTAACTAAATGATGCATCAAACACAATGAACATCAATCACAATTCAATCATCAACATCCAGCAACAGTTAAATAATCATAAATTTAAATAATTCTAACTCATCCTAGTCATACCAATTTTATTGTGTTTTTCAAAGTTACGTCCTGATCACTTATCATGCTGAGACTCCTACCTCATTAGATCGTTGAACCTTCATTCACACTTAATCTCATCATGTAACTTATCATTTCATCCCTAATTAGTCATTAATCACATCATACACAATTATCATGCTCAACTCGATCTACCTCATTAGATCACTCCCTATTCATTCTCAATTGATTGCATCATGCAATCATCACTGCACTCATACTCATACGTTTATCATGACAATTATTCAATTCTAGCATGTTATACTAACAATCATAATCAATTTTAAAGAAATCAATCGGAGGTAATTATACCTCACGTCGTCGGCAATCGGCGACGGCTAGGGTTCCGTCGCGCGTCTCGGAGCTCGAATTCGGCGCTCCTCGGCGTCCGATGTTCGATCGAGTCCAACTGGGTGAGCTCCGCGGAAGATCCGGTGAATTCCAGCGAATTCCAGAAATTCCAATTTTCCGGCGGTTTTCGGCAGCTACTGCCGGCTTTCCGACGCTTCCGGTGGTTTTCCGGCGACAATCGCCGGCGGCGTCTACTAGCCGGAAAGTGGTCGTGTTGGGTACCCTCGGAACCGGCTCGGCGAGCCCGACTCATCTATGACATCAGCGTGGCCAATAGAGGCGGCGGCTCGCCGAAAAATGGCAAAACAGAGCCGGCGGCGATGGGTCGCTAGATCCGGCCGGCCACGGTGGCGACGACCTCCGTTCCAGTCGGGGAAGGTCGCTGGAAGGCTGAGGGTGCTGAGGCTACCGACCGATCGTGGCGGTGCTGGTCGCCGGTGGCGGGATCGGCGACGGAAGCGCAACGCGGGCGTGGCGTCGCGGCGTGGCTTCCTCGCATCGCGGCGGTCCGATGGGGGCCGGACCTGGTCGGGGCGGCAGGGCGACGCCGTGGCCGGGCTGGGCGGCGTCGATCGGCGGCCAGGCGGCGTCGGCTGTGGCGGCGGTGGCGCGCGAACAGGGGCGGCACGGGCGAGGGTTTGGGGAAGAAGAAAGGAATGGTCGAGGGTGTGTGTGGTGGCAAACTCGTAAATATTACTTGACTCGTCTGCGGCTCGAGTCAAGTATAATAACTAAGTCGTATTAAATCCTAAAAAAATTCATAAAAATCGGGAAAAATCCCGTAAAATCAAACAACACCACAACATTATAATGGTATGCTCTATGACTAACAACCCACCCAGACTGCCCGAACGCGTCCTAACGCGGTAAACGGCCTAATACTAATTCTACGATCCATTATATATAAAAATAATTAAAAAAATGACTGGCATACTCTCATATATCTGATAACTCATTCTGTTCTGCTGTGTTCATGACGTTATCATCATATACTTGGGTACGCATGACCCTCATAGCTCATACACGAGACTGGCATTGGCTCAGTACACGTGTCCTGAAACTGACTCAACTCGAAAAAATAATGGTCGAAATTCCGAAATAGGCTAATTCCGCTCGGAATCAATTGATTTAAATTGGATTGGAATGCATCTGATTAGAAAGTGGAATTGGCCGATTTAAATCGGATTGGAACGCATTCGATCCGAAAAAACCGTTGAATCAGTTAGTTAAAAACTGGTCATTGAATCGGCTGATTTGTACTGATTCAAACCAATTCACGGCCGATTTCAAATCGGTGTAAATCAGGGAGAATCATTTTTTATGGGTAAATGACAAAAATAACCTAAGTATTTTAATGAATAAATTATTTATGCTTGGGAAAAAGTAGAATTGAAAATTTTAAAACCTAAAATTCCTATACCTCCCACTCCCTCCGCCCGTCCGCCACCGCCCCCTTCTACCTCGGCCCTCCCTCTACTGCCGCCCCCGTGTGCCTCGGCCTCCCTCCGCTGCCGCTCCCTTGTGCTTCTCCCCTCCCTCGGCCACTCCTCATGTGCCTTGGCCTCCCTCCGCCACTGCCCCCTTGTGCTACGGCCCTCCCACCGTCTCTGACACCTTTGCCCCTGGCCTCGCCCCTCCCTCCACTACCGCCCCCATGGGCCACGGCCTCCCTCCGCCTCCCCCCTGTGAGCATTTTTTAAAAAAAATTTTCATGCTTGCCTTTTCTGTTATAATATTTAACGAAGAAGATGAATTGTTTTGAAATATGCATGAGCATTTGGTGTTCAAACCTTGTGGGATGTCCGTACTACAAGAATTGTTGATGTTGTGCAGCATTCAGATTTAAGGAATTAATTTTGATTTCATAAGATAAGATCAGTTGATGTTATCAAGTAATTAATTCTTAAGCATCAACTTTCAGTATTTCACAAGTAAGATTGTTGATGTTATTGTCCTTACCTTTGAAAGTTGTCAATATAATATTGCTACGTGCTATGAAACTGCTAAATTTTTTGAACATGAATTTGATTGCATTGCCAATAATCTAAAGCAAGCATATGAAACTATTCTCTGTACACTATGCTGAACTAGATTGGCCTGACTTCCTCCCTATGAAATGGCTGATGACAGTGGGATTAGTAGGATTTGGTGAATTCTTGATAGGGTACGAAGCCCATTGGTTAATCCTACAGAGGCCTTCAAGAATTGCTTCTATGACTATTCGGACAAATCCCTCTTCTCCCCACTCTATTCCCCACGAATTCTTTACTGTCCAATACTTGACTCACCCACTTGTTTCTCCATACCCTACAATTGTTGCTCCATGATTCACTCTTGTTGTGCAGTGCCCACTGAAAATGCCATGTAGGAAAAGTAGATGAACTTCAATTTGATCTAAGTAGAACTTCACATATTCATAGCCAACTATATAAGAGAGTTGAGGATTTACAACTGTTATGTTTTCTAGAGTTGCTTTGTTTTGTTTTGTTTTTTGTTTGTCTGTTGTTTACAATACTGTTATTAAGTGCTTTCGTAACTTACTTTAGATGAAATTGTGATGATTTCCATTGTTAACAAGTGCTTTTGTAAGTTAGTTTCGTTGTGTTGAATCTTCTCACTGGAGCCTTGTTGGGACATATAGACGGTTAACATTTTTTGCTTCATTAATTTTCTCAGGATTTACTTTTTGTGCATCTTGTATGTTACTTTTAATTGTGAAAGCAAGTATGTTTATCAGTGCCAGATTTGTCATACGGAAGATGGATATTAGTTGGGAATATGACATGCCAGTTGACGCATCCAAGAAGCAAGTAACTAGTAACTTCTGTAAAAAAATCATAAGTGGAGGGGTATATCAATTCAAGCAACATATTGCCGGAATCAAAGGAAATGTTGCTACTTGCAAGAAAGTTCCTGAAGCATATTTATAAAAAATGAAAGACTATTTCAAAAGTGTGGAAAAGGCCAAAGAAGAAAAAGAAAAGATTAGAGAAGAAATAGAGTCATATGGTTTGAATGAGTCAGATAAAAGATTGAAGTTCGGGAGCAAATTAAAAAAAAGATGTTGGGTTCTCTAAGTCTATTGGTAAGAGGAAGACATCTTTTTTTGAAAATGAGAAGAAGAGTACATCAATGCAAATGAGAATTTCTACGGTAGTTGAAATTCACTGTGCAATTGCAAAAGAGCAATTGCACACAACCATTGCTTGATTCTTCTATCGCTGTGCAATTCCTTTCCATATTGTTGAGTCGCCTTACTTTCATAAAATAATTGATATGTCAGGTAGATACGGTGATCAAGAGATCAAATCTCCGAGAAGAGGTTCTTTATCAGGTAAACTTCTTATTGATGAAGTAGCTTTTATAAATGCTAGCTTAGAGGATATAAAAGTATCTTGGAAGACAACAAGTTGTTCTATTATGTCTGATGGGTGGACCAATCAAGCTGGTAGAACTCTTATCAATTTTCTAGTTTACTACCCAAGAGGAATGTATTTCCTTGGATCAGTTGATGCTTGAGACAAAAAAAGGATGCTAGTTATTTGTTTAGTTTACTAGACATAGTAGGAGAAGTTGGGGAGGAAAATGTTGTGTAGATCATTACTAATAATGCTTCGGCATACAAAGCTACCGGGAGGATGTTAAAACATAAGAGACCGCATTTATTTTGGACTCCGTGTGCTGCCCATTGTATCAACTTGATGTTTAAAGACTTTGCAAAAATTAAGAAAGTTGGAACCTGCATTATGAGTGCACAAAAAGTCACAAAACTAATATACAACCAATCATAGTTGTTGGCTCTTATGAGAAATAATTTCACAAATGAGCATGAATTGGTGAGACTTGGGGCTACTCGATTTACTACTCACTTTTTGAAGCTTGTTGGTTTCCTAGAACATAAGCAAGTATTGAAAAAGATGTTTGTCTCTAAAATGTATTCATCATCAAAGTATGCAAAAGAAGAGGATGGAATAACAACTAAAAATATTATCTTAAGTGCAAATTTTTGGAAGAAGATGGAATTTGTACATAAAACAGTTGAGCTACTTCTTTGATTTTTGAGATTGGTGGATAGTGGTGAAAGACCTTCAATGCCATTTGTTTATGATGAAATGCAAAAGACTATAGAAGAAATAAAAGTGGTACATGACATGATAATAGAACGATACAAGTTATTTATTGATATCATTATTAAGAGATGGGCGAATCAATTTTATCATGCTCTTTATGCTGCAACATATATGCTTAATCCTCAAACTCGTTATCACCCTGAATTTACCATTGTATGTTCTTATTTGACTTACGTACCTTTATGACTTTTTTAACAATTTTATATTTTTGGTGTTTGACTTTGTATAATTTTATAGCTAATTGAGGTATATCGTGCATTCAATGATGTAATTTGTTGTGTGAAACTTGATGAGGTAGCTCGATCCATGGCATCTTTGTAGGTCAAGATACTATTACTTTTAATTTTTACATAAAAATGTTTATGTAGAACTAAATATGATTACTAATTTTGTTTTAATATTTTTTAATGGTCTGATTTTGTATTTGTAAAAGGTGATTTTGGACATTCTCTTGCAATTACCAATAGGAAAATCCTTCATCCAGGTAAAATCAACATTTATCTACATTTCATTTTTATAGCAAGCTTATAAGTAAATCAACTTGTCAAATGTAGCATCATGGTAGGAGCAATATGGTATAAGCTACCATGAACTTCAAAAGATAGCTATTAGAATACTTAGTCAAACTTCTTCATCATCGGGTTGTGAACGTAATTGGAACACTTTTGACCAAGTACATACTAAAAAAGAAATTGACTTGCAAGGAAGAGAGTAAATGATCTTGTATATGTTCATTACAACATGCGAGTAAAAGAAAAAGAGTTGAGATGGAGGCATAAATATGATGTTGTTAGTGAACATTTGATGCTAGAAGACTTATTAGATAAGTGGGTTGGAAAATGAGACAACTAATCACCTTCGGCAAGTTTAAATAAAGCTTACATCACATTTAAGATTTTGTGCATCATTTTTTTATAGAATTGAAATGAATAGGGTATGATTTTTTTCTATGTAGGATGGTTTCTTTGGTACCAATGATGACAAGAGTGATGATGAAGACGAAGAGGCCTTTATAGCAAATAAAAGTGGCAGCACATTGAAAACTACAACAAATGAAGAAACAACCAATGCCACTGCAATTGGATCGTGTTCTACTACGTTTGATAGTTTTTCTTTGCCTCCTCTTTCTAGTGGACTTATTGTTGATATTGGTGTATCTATTGAGTCACAACAAAATTTGTCTATGCCTCCTGTTCCTGAGGGATTTCATATGAGTGAGAGTTCTATGCCTCCTTTTACACAATGGTCTCATGTTGATGCAGGTGAGAGCTATACTCTTTCCATTCGTGATAGTGATTCAGACTCTGAAGATGCTTCAGATAATGAATTGGATGATTTAGTATTAAACTTGTAAAATTATGCTAAGCCTTGATTTTATGGACTTGTATTGATGACTTGTTATAATCATTTGATAGAACACAAATGATGATATATCAAACGTTACACTTATGAAATTGTAGTCTTATGATGATAAATAGTGATTATCTTTTGTGCTTGTATTAAACTATAAACTTATGTATTTGTGTTGAGAAATTATATAATTACGTATTTTATGTATTTATGTTATGAGTTGTCAAATTTTTATATAGGACTGATTTGGACCAATTCAACTGAACCGATTCTTGATCAATTTAGACCAATTCGATCTGATTTAGTGAGTCCCTTGGAAACCAATTCAAACCCCGATTCTAATTTTTGCAACTATGTGTGCACCTGCTCATGGTACGTGCGAGTCAATTTCACCATCTCCCGTCTCACTAAAAACTCGATAAAAATTATATATAGGCCTAGGAAGGGATTTTATATCATATGCTCGATGGTAACTTGCAGTGAATCTTGTTTTCAAAATCAGACTCGAGGGATCTCATTCTCGAGGATTATTAATTCGAAAAACAATTTGATTAAATAGCCCGAGTTAAGTGGGATCCAATAAAACACCACTTAACCCATCCTACAATTAGTAAAATAAATCATGATAAAATAAAATAAAAAATAGAAAATGAGTCCTAATCGGACCCGATAGAAGTTCCAAACGAGGTCAACCATCAAGGCGGCGAGCTCCTACTCCGTCCCTACACATCAAAACTAAATACTTATACCCATGCTAATTGTATGATGTGTGTATGAAATTAATGCCTATAAATCGTTATAAAACTATGAACACTATAATTACTAACATCTATATTAAGCAATCAACAAATGCATTAAACTAACAAATTAACACTTTAAGATCTTCCTATCATTACTTTGAACTAGGTGACTACATCATAATTTCTAAACTAATCATCATTTCACGTCAATCCTTATTAAATTAGATTAGTAACCCTAATGATAATATTTTTCATTTAATTAGCTCAATAATCCTACTTATGATATTTTACCCTTAATTAAGTTTACTAATCCTAATTATGCTATTCCACATCCAATTTCTATTATGAATTAACTTACTAGTCACTAATAATTAACTGATATGGTTATAATACTAATACACAATGATCACAATTTCTAACTTCTTCTGTATCATAATTAATTTCATAATCAATTAATTTGAATTATCATTAATCATTATCAATTCTTAATTACATGAAAATTTTATTAATAAACAGATAATTATCAAATATTTCAAAATGAAAATAGTAACAAAAATATGAAAAATTCCTAAAATTACGAATGATATGCATAATGATCAATATGAATCAAAAATCTAAAATTTGAGAAGCAAAACACGTCTCCCCATGATTCGGCGTGAAATCGGTGACAACGGTAGCGACAAACAGAGGTAGGGGAAGAGCAAGAAGGAGAGAAGGGAAGGGGATGCTTAGCCAGCCGGTGACGGTGCCATTGATGACGACAAGGTCGGCAGCGACAATGGTCGTCGAGAGAGGTATGAGGTTAGAAAAGGGGAAAGGCGAGGTGTCGGGGTAGGGGAGAGATAGGGGAAGGAAAGATGCAATGGCATTCTAGTAAATAAAACATGACTCACTCCCGACACAAGTTAATACTATTAAATAAATTCCAAAAAATATAAAATGAAATATGGTAAAATGCTATAAAATAAAATAAGGTCGACCTAAGTCGAATGACATGTTCTAAGCCTTCCAACCCACCCATAAATACTAACTAATGCATCCTAATGGGATAAACTTCGAGATCCACATTTATGAATTGAAAGGTCCGAATGATCAACTCTGCAATCCGATGTTAGAATCAATAGGTGTTCGACCTAATTTTAATTTTACGGTCCACTAAAAATAAAAAAATTGGGCGTACTCTCATATACTCTGATAACTCATTTTCCTGCTGCCTTACTAATGTTATCATTTGTTTGCAAATATTTGTACTTATTCACTCACCCTAGATAAGTTATGAGCCACGGAGAAATAGTTCAAGCGGTTCCAAAGGAGAAATAATTCAAGTGGTTCCAAAATTACGGGAAGGAGGTTAAGGCAGCTTATAATTACACGCTTGTAATCATGGAGCAAAGAGGGATTTCAAAAACTCTATAAAGAATCGAGCTTAATTGTCTAGAACCGGGGGCAAAAACTTTTCAGAAAAAGGAGAGACTCGTTACTTTGCAAAAAGAAAAAAGAAACAAGACTTGTCCTGGAACTTTGCCGCCATTGAAGGCACTGGTAGAGTTTTTGCCTCAGCCTTGCCCAAAAGCTGCCCCTTGCCAAAGTTGTTTGAAGTTTGGTTGCTGCCCCAGATCACTTCACCAACTCTTGAAGCCGCCGAGGAGCCTAACGCCACTGTTGCTTGGAAGGAAGAAAGCTTGCACTTGCTAGAGCCTGTCGTGCAGCCCTACCTCGCTGAGAGGAGTTCTGCTATTGTCCACCAAGGAAGGGCACTGTTGCCACATCTTGCTGCCACCCTGCCGGAGTCATCGCCAATGCCTGAAGATCACCGCCTTGCTGCCACGGATCTACCCGAAAGGGGATGTTTTTCTCTTGCAGGTGAAAATAGAGGAGTTTTCCCCTATTCATACTGTGAAGCCTTGCTAGAGTTTGTTGCTACTGAAGTCCAGCTGCCACCCTTGCCGTGAAGTCCCACTGGATTCTACTATCAGCTCTAGTCGTGCCAAGTTGTCACCTTTGCCAAGCCTGGCCAGAGCATAACCGCGTGAAGGTTTCCCTAAAGGTTTGGAGTTTTTCCCTAATGCTGCTTTGCCGATCGCTCCACATTGTCTAGGAGTCCTTGCCAGAGAGCCTGCTCCGACGACCCTCACTATCACCCACTAAGCCAACCCCGGCCGTCCCAGACAGCTGCCGGTGTTGTGAGAACAGAGAAGAGGTGACAGTTGCAAGCATTCGCACGTGAATGGAACAGCGAATTCAGGACCCATTTCCAGCCAACCAGGGCCACCTCTGACCAAGGCCGAACGTCCAACACATAGCACCTAGTTCTCTCTATTGAAACGTGCCCTTCCACGCTGCCGGAGAAGTCTGCCGACGTCGGGAAATAACCAAGAAGTGGCCCCCAGAGAAGAGAGAAAACAAAGGTTGTGGCAGAAACAGTAGCGGAGGGTTAATTTTGAGGTTGTTTTCCAATCAACGCGAGCATTTTTCAACCCAACCTTCCTGTCCAAAGTGAAGTTGACAAAGCCATCTTCAATTTTGGGTGGGTCCCAACGGTGTTCGTCACCATCATTGTTAGAATTTTGTAGGGAAGTTGCTGATCAGAGCAAGGCAATAATAGAGAGTCCCCTTTCATACTCTATTTTGAGCCAAGCCAAGGAGGAGCATTGAAGGGTTGGGTTGTCCCTCCTCTATAAAAAATTAAATCGCAACCCTATTTTGGGTAAAAACCAAAATTTTGTTGATTTACTTCGTTAAAAGGAATACAAGCAACATTAGATGCTTTTCTTCTTTGGTTTTGGTTTTGGAAAAAAGGGCGACAAAGAGAAGGGAAAAACTGCGGATTGAAGAAAAGTGAATGTTTTGTTAAAATTCGCTTGTAATCGTCAATGGTAACTTTGCTAAGTTCTTAATCTATAATATTCTTCTGTTATTATCTTATTTGACTTTATACGAATTTTGTAGAAATTACAATAAATTGGTATTAAGGAGTTTTTTCTCCTATGGATAATTTTCTGTATCAAGTTGTAATATAGTAAATTTGATTTTGCCGCTTGCCCCATGGTTTTTCCCCAAATTTGGGAGTTTTCACATAAAATTGGTGTTGTCTTAGATGTTGTTTCCTTTTCTTATCTACTTTGATTAGTAATTCTCATATATTATGTATTGAAATGAGGATTTAGATATTTGGTTAATCCCAACAAGTAGTATGAGAGCCAAGTTGGTTAGTTCCAGATTTTGGTTGTTGATGGTATTTGATGCTCGCTAGGTGTTCAACTAAATTTCTAAGAGCCTAATTGGTGTGTTATTGATTTATATTTTAAAAAATGGCTGATGAGAAGCATGTTAAGATGATATCTCTTAAAAGGTCGAGTAACTGGCAATATTGGAAAGGAAAAATTAATGATCATTTATATTCCAAGGATTTGTATGAACCTATCACTTGTCAGAAACTGGCAAAGGTAAGTGAAAAAGACGGGAATAAGTTGGATAGGAAGGTTATGGCCTATTTGAGACAATGGGTAGATGAAGTTGTGTATCATCATATTTCTGAATTGACATCCTCAAAAGCAATATGGGATAAACTCCAAGAAGTTTATGAGAGAAATACTGCTCTTTTGATAAGGAAATTAATGAATTTGAGGTATAAGGATAGAAGTGACATAAGTTAGCATCTCAATGAGATGAAGAGTATTATTACTAAACTTGCTAGAATGAAGATGACTTTAGATGAGGAATGACAAGCTATCCTACTCCTCAACACATTGCCAACAAACTGGAAAACATTAGTGATCCCTTTGAGCAATGCTGCTCCATATGGAAAACTCACAATGGACATGGTAACAAGCAATTTACTAAATGATGAGGTGAGAAGAAAATCTCTACCAACTTCAGAGTCTCATGCATTAGTGTCAGAAGAAGCAAGAGGCAGATCAAGAAATGGAGACACAAACAAAAGGGACAAGAGTCGAGGAAGGGCTAAAACGAGGAAGAATTTGAAGTGTTATTATTGTGACAAGATAGGTCATTTCAAGAAGGATTGTTGGAAGCTCAAGAAAGATTTGAAAAATAAGGACAATAAGGATCAAGGAAAAATGAATACTAATGTTGTACATGTTGACATGGTGATTCTTTCTAATTGTGGGAAAGATTGTTTGATGGCTAATTATGATACGAGTTGGGTAGTTGACTCGGGAGCATCATTCCATACAACTCTAAGTAGAAATTTCTTTACTACCTATGAACCTTCAGATTTGGGTATAGTGAAGATGAGAAATAATGATACTTCCAATATTGTGGGGCTTGGAGATGTGCATATAGTAACAAATATGAATTACAAATTAATGCTTAAAAATGTGAGACATATTCTAGATTTGAGGATGAGTTTGTTGTCAATTGGAGTGCTTGATAGTGAAGTATTTGGTTCACAATTTACACAAGATGTGTAGAAACTTGTGAAAGGTTCTCTTGTTGTTGCTAAAAGGAAGAAGTGTGTAGTTTATACAAGACTGAGACGAATCTAGTTTGAGGGGAGGTTAATATCTCCTCACTTAATTTCACTGCTGATTTGTGGCACCATTGATTGGCACACATGAGTGAGAAGGGACTAAAGATATTGAAGAGGCTAAATCTCCTTTCCAAGGTCAAGGACATCAAAATTAGTCATTGTGACTATTGTTTGGTTGGCAAATAACGTAGGACATCCTTTGCAAGCACAAGTACAAGGAAGCCAAAAGCTCTTGAGTTGGTACACATTGATGTGTGTGGGCCTATGGAGGTAAAATCTCTTGGCGATTTTATTTATTTTGTCACTTTTATTGATGATACTTCTAGGAAGGTGGGGGCTTATGACATGAAAAATAAAAATGATGTTTTTGGCATCTTTAAGAATTTTCATGTATTAGTTGAAAGAGAAACCGGTAAGCTCTTAAAATGCCTTAGAAGTGATAATGGTGGTGAATATTGTTCTGTTGAGTTTGATGAATATTATAGCGAGTATGAGATTAGGCATGAGAAGACGGTTCCTTATACTCCTCAACATAATGGAGTAGCAGAAAGAATGAACAGGACCATCTTTGAGAGGATTAGAAGTATGTTGTCTTTAGCTAAGTTGCCTAAAAGCTTCTGAGGTGAGGCTATGAGCATAGCTTGTTATTTAATCAACAGATCTTTCACATATGCTCTGGACAATAACATACTAGAAAGGGTTTGGAGTGACAAAAAGATCAGTTATTCTCATTTGAGAGTCTTTAGTTGTAAAGCCTTTGCACATGTGCCCAAGGAACAAAGGGAGCAAATGGCTAAGCTTGACTCTAGAGCTGTAGAATGTATTTTTATGGGATATGGTGATGATAAGTTTGGATACAAACTTTGGGCTCCTAAGAATAGAAAACTGATTTGAAGCAGAGATGTAGTTTTCAGGGAAGATCAAACAATTGAGGACTTTGACAAGGAAGAAGTTTTTCAAGCTAAATCTCAGGAAAACTTGAAAAAGATAAAAGAACATTCAACCTCAATTAAAAGTGAAGAGGAAGCTCAGGATGACATAATTATTTCCCCACTTTGTGATGATGAGGGTGAGGATGTAGTGTCAGATGATATTTCTAATGATGTTGGGCAGGAACAGACAGATTTTGATCAAGGGCAGCCAACTAATGTGAAAAGATCAACTCGTGAACCAGCTCCATCAACAAGATATCTATCATTAGAATATATGAAAATCACTGAATTTGGAGAATCAAAAAATTTCAGTAAGGTCAAAGCTCATGTAGAAGAGGAGAAGTGATTGAAAACAATGCAAGATGATATGAAATCTTTGTATGATAACCACACCTATGAGTTGGTGGATCTTCCTAAGGGAAAGAGAGTATGAAAGAACAAATGGGTCTCTAGGATCAAACATGAAGAAAATAACACACAACTAAGGTACAAGGCAAGGTTGGTGGTGAAGGGCTTTGGACAGAAGAAAGGTATTGATTTCAATGAAAATTTTTCTCATGTTGTTAAAATATCTTCTATTAGAATTATTCTGGCTTTGGCTGCAAATTTAGATTTGAAAGTTGAATAGTTAGATGTGAAGATGACCTTTCTTCATGGTGATCTTGAGGAAACCATATACATGGAGCAACCAGAGGTTTTAAAGTTAGAGGAAAGGAACAGATGGTGTGTAGACTGAAAAAGTGTTTGTATGGTTTGAAGCAAGCTCCTAGAAAGTGGTACAAAAAGTTCGATTCTTTTATAGAAAAGAATGGGTACAAGAAGTTTGTTTCTGATCATTGTGTGTTCATCAAGAGGTTTGATGATGGTGACTTTATTATTCTGTTGTTTTATGTGGATGGCATGTTCATTGTAGGACATGATGGAGCCAAGATTGCAAGTTTAAAGAAGAATTTGAATAAATCCTTTGCAATGAACAATTTGGGATCAGTAAAGCAAATCTTGGGGATGTCCATTCGGCGTGGCAAGGGAGCTAGAAAGCTTTGGGTGTCACAGAAAAATACATAGAAAAGGTACTTGAAAAATTCAACATGAAAGATGCAAAGCCAATTGGAGTTCCATTTGGGGGGTCACTTTAAGTTGAAAAAAGTGATTTAAGTGAAACAAAGATGAAGGAAATGACAAGGGTTCCTCATGCTTATGTGGTTGGTAGTTTGATGTATGTTATAGTTTGTACAAGGCCAGACATAGCATATAGAGTTGGAACAGTTAGTAGACATTTAGCAATTCCAAGCAAAGAGTATTAACAAGCAGTTAAATGGATAATGGGGTACTTGAGAGGTACATCGAAGATGTGTTTATGTTTTAGAAGTGATAAACCTTTATTGGTTGGCTACACTGACATAGACATGGCAGGTGACTTGGCGACAAGAAGGGCAATATCTGGGTTTGTTGTTAATTTTTCTAATGGGGTTGTGTCTTGGTAGTCTAGGTTGTAAAAGTGTATTGCATTATCTATAACTGAAGCTGAATTTATTGCTATTGGAGAAGCTTGTAAGGAGATGCTATGGTTGAAGAGATTTTTGAATGAAATTGGTGTTAAATAGGAGAGATACATTGTACTCTATGATAGCCAGAGTGCAATTCACCTGAGTAAGAATTCAAGTTTTCAATCAAGGAGCAAATACATTGACGTGAGATATCACCAGATAAGAGATATGTTAGAAAGTAAATCTCTTGTGCTAACAAAAATCCATAATGAAAGGAATGTTTTAGACATGATGATTAAAGTTATGTCAAAGGAGAAACATATTTACCGCAGGAATGGAGCAGACATAGATGGAGCTTCCTATCCAGGTTAGAAGTAATTCATGGAGTCGGGAAGGGGAGGTTTGTTAGGTTGTCCCTCCTCCATAAATACATAAAATTGCAACCCTATTTTGGGCAAATACCAAAATTTTGTAGAGTTGCTTTGTTAAAAGGAATAAAACAATGCGAGACATCTTTTTTCTTTGGCTTTGGATTTGGAGAAAAACAGCGTCAAAGAGAAGGGAAAATTTGTGAATTTAAGAAAAGTGAATATTTTGTTGAGATTCGCTTATAATCATCAATGGTAACTTTACCAAGTTTTTAATCTGTAATATTCTTCTGTTATTATCTTGTGTGACTTTATACCAATTTTGCAAAAAATATAATAAATTAATATTGGGGAGTTTATTCTCCGGTGGATAATTTTTTGTATTGTTTGCTTGTGGTTTTTCCCTATAGGTTTTTCAAGTAAAATTGGTGTTGTTTTAGATGATGTTTCATTTTCTTATTTATTTTGATTAATAATTCTCATTTATTATCTATTGAAACAAGGATTTAGATACTTGGTTAATCCGAATATGAAGTTGGAATTTAGCTGCCACTCGTGTGCTCGGAGGGCCATCACCATTGGAGATCATCGGGATTGCTTGAACACCTGCTACCGTCTTGCTGCTATTGATAGCTTGCAGTTGCTTGGAGTCACATCGTTGCTGCTGTACCAAAACCGTGTGTTGTCCAAGGGCCGCGAGACATCGCTTGCCACAGGTGATCCAAGGAGAAGGAGTTTTGTTGTTGCTTGCCCAAAGTGCTGCTGAAGTGCCTCGCTGCTATTGATAAGTTGTTGCTGCTCATTGTTATCGTCAGGAAGAGAACCAAGCGCCACCATGGGGACGAATTGCTGCAGTCACAGAACCAAGCGCCACCATGGGGAAGAATTGTTGCAGTCACAAAAAACAGAGTATTGGTTGGAGAGTAAAGACTCTAGAAGCGAAGCAAAGTGACTATCGCCTTGCCAAAGAAGAATCATTCCCAATCTGTTTCTGTAACACCTCAATCCGGTTCACACTCGTGAACCAAATCGGCATGTTACAGGCCCCGGTTAGGTCGGCTAACCCGAACCTAACTCGTGCGGATCTAATCTCGGCGTCTTAAGATGAAGATCCAACTTGCTATATGTATGTATGAATGCATAAAACCCTAACAGGATACTACATGGATGACATGCAACCAATTTTCACACCAACACAATTACAATCAAAATTAGTAAAAATTCTAAAACGAAAGGGACAGAATTTCCCCTAAAAATGCAATTAGGGGCCACCCTGTCAAAATCATATATTTAAACATATATACGCATAGCAACAATAGCATTCACACATACTTCTAATCTACTATATTCATCATTCTCTGAACTTTGGGTCCTAACCCATCACACTTTTGCTGCGCTACTCTGATCATTTCATTTCATGTCATTGTCATGCCTCAAATATTTAATCATAGCATGTTTATAAAATAACATCATAAACAAAACATTAAACATTCAATCACCCAATGTGTGTGCACAGAAGACCTTATTGCTCCTCCGTCCTGGCCGGCACATCCATCTCGTGCTTATCACCTACATATATATAGGAAAAACGTCAGTAACAAGCGTTACTGGTCCGAAAAGAAAATAACTATAACAAACTGGCTATGAGAGCAAACTCTCATATGAAAGAAAACAACATATACTCCACGTGAACACTCTGAAGGGCACTACTGAGGAGCCACTGGGCTGCAGACCCGGTAGCATCCCGAACTTACTGATCTGCTGCTAGTACTGTGCCGCTCTCGCCACTTCTTTTCAGTACTTCTCGTGAAACTTTATCCTAAGCCCTCTCCTTACCTCCATATTTCTCCTGGCCTTGAGCACGAAGGCCGAGTACTCTCAGGCAGTCGCCTTTAGTACCCTTTGAACCACAAGTCCAGACATGCGCTGTACTAAACAGTACCCGTAAACCTCCATGTTCTCCGGGTGTGAGGAACTCAAACGCGGAGTTGTCAGGATCCCTCGGGAATGGAACAGTCCGCTGGCACTAATCCAGAGCCCGCTTTGACTGTCACGGCATCCTCTGCATGGTACATGCAGTCGATTTCTCCATCTCTCGTCTCACAGAAACGCGAAAACTATATATATATATATATAGGCTTGGGTAGGGAGTTATATAATAGGCCCGAAGGCAACTTTTGGTGGATCTTGTTTTCGAAATCAACCTCGAGGGATCTCATCCTCGAGGGGTTATTAATCCAGAAAATGTTCGGTTAAATGGCCCAAGTTAAGTGGGATCCGATAAAACGCCACTTAACCCGTCCTGCAGACAATAAATCAAACATACAATAGAAAAGATCATAAAAATCAGAGAGAAGTCCTAACGGACCTGGTAGAAGCTCCAAGCGTGTCATCGCACCTAGGCGGCGAGCTCCTACTCCGTACCTACACATCAAAACTAAATACTAACGCCCACTAACTAAATGATGCATCAAATCCGACATGACCATCACACCACAATACAAACATCAACCATAACAATCAACAATTATAAATGTAAAAATAATTCCAACTTATCCTATTAACACCTATTTTATTATATTTCCTAAGTTACGTTGTACTCGATTATCATACTCAAATTTACTTTACTTCATTAGCTCATTTAACCTTCATTCCCTGTTAATCACATCATGCACATGTTTACTTCATTCATAATCTTAACATTCATCATAATAATTAATCAACCCTAGCATGCTATGCTAACAATTATCATCAATTTTAAATAAATCAATCGGAGGTAATTATACCTCACGTTGTCGACAATCGGCGACGGTTAGGGTTCTGTCGCGTGTCTCGGAACTCAAATTCGGCGCTCATCGGCGTCCGAAGCTCGATCGGGCTCGACTGGGTGAGCCCCGAGGAAGATCCGGTGAATTCCAGTGAATTCCAGAAATTTTCTGGCAGTTTTTCGGCGGTTTTCCGGCGGCTTCCGGTGGTTTTCTGGCGACAATCGCCGGCGGCGTCTATTGGCCGGAAAGTGGTCGTGTTGGGTACCCTCGGAACCGGCTCGGCGAGCCCGACTCATCTACGAGGTCGATGCGGCCAACGGAGGTGGCAGCTCGCCGGAAAATGCATAAAACAGAGTCGGCGGTGATGGTGGCTAGATCCGGCCGGCCACGGCGGCGATGGCCTCCGTTCCGGTCGGGGAAGGTCGCTGGAAGGCTGAGGGTGCTGAGGCGACCGACCGATCGCGGCGGCGCTGGTCGCCGGCGGCGGAATCGGCGACGGAAGCGCAACGCGGGCGTGGCGTCGCGGCGTGGCTTCCTCGCGTCGCGGCAGTCCGATGGGGGCCGGACCTGGTCGGGGCAGCACGACAACGTCGTCGCGGGGCTAGGCGGCGACTATCGGCGACAGCAACACGGCACAAGGGCGGCATCGGGCGAGGGTTTGGGGAAGAAAAGAAGGGCGCGGGGGTGTGTGGTGGCTAAGTCGTAAATATTACTTGACTCATCTCCGACTCGAGTTAAAAATAATATTTAAGTCGTAAAAAAGTTCCAAAAAAATATGGGAAAAATCCCATAAAATCAAACAACACCAAAAAATCATAATGATATGCTCTAGAACTATCAACTCACCCAAAATGCCCGTAACGCGTCCTAACGCAGGTAACAGCCTAAAACTAATTCTATGATCCATTATATATCATAATAAAAAAATGAACTGCATACTCTCATATATTCTAATAACTCATTCTTTTCTGTTGTGTTCATGACGTTATCATCATATACTTAGGTACACATGACCCTCATGGCTCATACACGAGACCGGCGTCGGCTAAGTACACGTGTTCTGAAATTGACTCGACTCGAAAATCACAATCGAACCGACCGGTTTTGAATATAAAACCCTGACTCGAATAGTGGGTTTTACAGTTTCATCGTCAACTATAGGAAATTTGCTGCCTTGAAGCATCACTGGGGTTCATCCTCATCATCTCCTTGAAGCCAGGACGAAGTTTGGTGAGTGCCTCGTCAAGGGAGGGGGATTGCCATTTTGTTGCTGATCTACTCGAGAGAATCTTCCACGTTGCTATGAAGTCTCTACTGTAGCTCCCCGTCAAGATCTGCCACAGCTAGTATTGCCGTTGTCGTGAAGAAGGCCGGAGATTTGCATTGCGGATCAACATCAAGGGTTTTACCTTCTGCGGCCTCGTCAAGTCCAGGTGGTTAACAATCCATGCTGAACTGGCTTTGCCGCTGGTCGCCGGAATGAAAGCCCAATGCCGGCAGTGTTGCTGATAAGAAACAGAGAAGATGAAGAAACGTCAAGGAGGGTGAAGTTGGTGTTTTCAGACCCGGTTAAGCTTTCGACATGCCCATATTAAGCAGGCCACTTTGGCAGCTGACCGAGTCCGAGTTTGATGGTCACTACCCCAAAAATTGCTGTAGTACTGCCCAGGGATGCACGAATCGGCCGATTCCGTGCGGAATTGGCCGATTTAAATCGGATCGACGTCGCGCCGATCCGATTTCGGGGCCGACTCGGTCGGCCCCGAATCGGGTCGTGAATCGGCCCGTTTCGGCCGATTCCGACCGATTTAACTCGGAATCGGAATCGGCCGATTTAAATCGGAATCGGTTTTTTAGGAAATTACCAAAATACCCTAAGTATAATTTTTATTAAATTAATTAAGCATGGGTAAAATGGTAATTTGGATTTAAAAACCTAAATCATACCCTCCCCCGATTCCGCCGCCGCTTCACTCCGCCGCGCTTGTGCCGTCCTCCCTCCGCCGTCCTCCGTCCGACCACGCCACCACCGCTCGACTCCGACCTCAGCTCCGCCCTCCGCCGCGATTCCGTCGCAGACGCTGCGACCGCCGCCCGAAGTCGGCTTCCGCCAGCCGACGCAAGCGCCGCGATTCCGCCGCGATCTCGCCGTTTGACCCTCCGCCAGACCGTCCGACCACCCCCACCGCGCGCTCCGACAATTATTAACCTTCCGCCGTCCGACACTTCCGCCGCGCTTTCGCCTCGATTCCGCCGTCCGACCTCAGCTCCATCCGGCCACGCCACCGCCGCCCGATTCCGACCACTAGCTTCGCCCTCCGCCACGACTCTGACCAAAAATTTGGGTAAAGTTAGATTTTTTTATTGAAATTGAATATTGCGATGTGCAAATTGTTATCTATGATGTTCTAATTGATTAATATGAAGTGGAAATTGTGATGTCTAAATTGAAATTTTGATTAATATGAAGTGGAAATTGTGATGTCTAAATTGAAATTTTGTGTGTGCGGTAAATTATGATGTGCGAGTATGTGCTATGTGCAAATCGTGATGTGCAAATTGTGATGTGCTAATATAGCTTGGAAGTCTTGAAAATTTGCTTGGTAGTGGTTTGATTGATGATGAATTTTAGGAACTGTAATTGACCGTTGTATTGTCATAATTACATACCTTTGTGATTGTTGTATAAATACTTGAATTTGTGTATTTATGTTGAGAAATTATATAATTATGTATTTCAGGTATTTCTGTACTGAGTTGGCAAATTTTTGTATATGACCGATTTGAACCGATTCAACTGAACCGATTCCGATTCCGATTCCGATTCACGGGAAAACCGATTCCGATTCCGATTCCGATTCATGCAACCATGGTATTGTCGTGTCCAGCCGCAGGCCTGCAACCAACCACGGTCCAAATCTGCTCTTGGCGTAAACGTGCACTACAGGTGTGGCGCATCCCATTTTGGTCGGTTGTTTGTCACACCTTTATTTGGAAATTCATTTTGTTGCTTTCCCGATCATCAGTTTGTATGAAATTGAGTATCCCATCTTTTATTTTGAATGCATTGGCAAGGTCTGTTCTATCATTTGAAGACCAAGAATGCAGAACTTAAAGCTTCGAACTTGAGCATGCATTTCAAGGCAAGGTCCAAAGCCGCAAAAAATTTAAAAATTTACTAAGTCTTATAATTTGTGAAGAAAAAGAAAATTAGTAAATTGTGAGTGTCAATCTCACCATGGGCTGACTCATGGATTTAAGTTGAACTTTCAGAACCATGTAAAATTTTATGTATGTTATTTTTTACTTGCAATATTTAAATTTTATTTTTATTGTATTATTTTTGTACGACAAGGGGGCCTCGGTCCCACCAAACTTTCTAACCTGACGCAAAAAGTAATTTGTGGGGGTGGCAATAGTGTGCTCGAACATCATTACATACTTGGGTACACTTAACTTTCATGAGTTATAACACACTAATGACCTTAGCTCAACACGTGTGTTCTTAAACTGACTTGATTGAAAATAATGGTCAAGCTGACTAGTTTCGACTATAAAACTCTGACTCGGGTTATGGGTTTTACATCCACCCCTTCCTTCCCACGGCAACCAGATTTGGTCGGCAACAACCAGATTTGCTCATAGCAAAATTTTTTATTTAAAAGCACAATGGCTGGGGGATGGCCAGGTTCATCCCGCAGTGACCATATCTGGCCGCGGAAAAATCTTTTTTTAAGGCATGACCAGATCTAGCCCTTGCTGGGCGGACTTGACCGACCCCAACCAAATTTGGTCGAGGGACAACTAGGTCTAGCCCACGACGACCAGATATGGCCGCGCCATCCCTGTGGCACTGTAGCGCCGTTAGGGGAGGAGGGTTTAGTTTTTGTTTTTGAAAAGAATAGATCTAGGTCGCTTTTGTAATCAGACGGCCTAGAAAAATTTTCTGCCACCTACTCACTCAATTGACCCTCATATATATATATATATATATCACACACACACACACACACTAAATGATGTTTTTTAACGATGAATCACTATTTTTAATAATTTTATTATTATTATTATAAAACCCGTGACTCGAGACAGAGTTTTACTACAGTGAACCAGTCTGTTCAACCATCTATTCGAGTCGAGTCAGGTTCATGAACTGCATACTGAGTCGAGGTCAGCCGTGAGTTATGAGCGATGAGAGTCAGGTGTACCTGAATATATGATGATAACATCGAAAAGATGGTGAGAAATGAGTTATCAGAATATATGAAAGTATGCAGTATTTTTCTCTTTATGTATTTGATCGTAGAAATAGTTTAGGCCGAATAATGCATTAGGACGCGTTAGATCATATTCAGGTGGGTTGTTAGTTATAGAGCATGTCATATGGATGTTGTGGTATTTGTTTTATTTTATGAGATTTTTCCATATTTTTTAAGATATTTTTTAGGATTTATTAGAACTTGTTATTATTTTGACTCGAGTAGGAATCTAGTCAATATATATTTACGAGTTTGCCACTGGAGTATGTCATCCCCTTTCTCGACTCTTCCTATCACCGCCACCTTGTACTCATCGTTGCTGCCATCGCCGACGCCGCACTGCCACCGATCGACGCCACCTCGCCTTGCCGTGCCGTCGGCCTGCCGCCTCGACCACGCCTGGCCACCTTCTTGCTGCCACAATGCCAGAATTGCCCCACAAGCCGCGACACTCCCCCGTCGATTCACCGCCATCCGGGCCGCACCGCCGCCGTTGTGATGCCGACGACCACCCCCTTGACGTCCCCGACATTTCCCCTCTACCCAGCGCTGCCGCCCAGACGGGCCGTGGGCTCGATCAGAGAGATCGACTGTTCAATTGAACCCCAACGCCGCAGCCGGCGATCATCGCCGTCGTGGTCGCCCTTGCAGTCACCACCATTGGGACGAGCTGGCCGAGCCGATGCTAACCCTTACCCCCGATTGCCCCCCCCGGAATAGTCATCGAAAAACTGCCGAGACAGTTGCCGGAGAACTGCCGGAAGTCGCCGGAAAACTGGATTCACCGAAATTCGTTGGAAATCAGCTAATCTTCTGCCAAATCCCTTCAATTGAACCCTATCAAACTTTAGACGCCATAGGGTGCCGAATTCGAGCCATGAATCTTGCGAGGTATAATTTATTTTAATTTAATTATTTAAAAGTACTGATTATTAGAATTGCATGCCAGGATTTGTGAATTGTGATGTTATAATTATATATATATATATATATATATATGTAGATTTGATTAAGAATAAAATATGAAATTGGTTGATTAAGTGGTGTTAAAAATGGAAGCTAAGAAACTAATTAGGGTCACTAAGTAATGAACATGATCTAATGCAAACTAGCCTAAGTAGACTTGCTAGAATTGACATAGATTGATGTGACTGTGATTAATGCGTGATGGATGTATGCGTGATATAGAATGTATGACTGCATCATGAGCGGCATTAGTATTTAGTTTTAATGTGTAGGTACGGAGTAGGAGCTCGCTGCCTAGGGGCGAGGACTTGATTGGAGTTTTTGCTAGGTCCGTTTAGGACTCATTTTCTGTTTTATGCTATTCTATTGTGTATTTCATTTATCATGTGTAGGACGAGTTAAGTGGCATTTTATCGGATCCCACTTAACTCGAGCCATTTAGCCAATAGCTTTCTGAATTAATAACCCTCGGGGTTGAGATCCCTCGAGTTCGTTTTCGAAATTGAGATCCACCACAAGTTGTCTTCGGGCCTATTGTATAAATGTCATCCTAGACCTATATATGTATAGTTTTCGAGATTTCAGTGAGAGATAGGATGAAGGAAATTCGACGACCACGCTACGTGAGCGGGCACGTGTTAGTTAACAGCGGGTTTGGAGCACGCAAGCGTCCACTCCATTCCTGCGGGATCATGACAACTCTGCATTTGAGTTCCTCACACCCGGAGAACGTGGAGGTTTACAAGTAATGTTAAGTACAGTGTATGTCCGGACTTGTGGTTCAAAGGTTACTAAAGGCGAGACTACCTGAGAGTGCTCGGCCTTCGTGCTCAAGGCCAGGAATAATATGGAGGACATAGAGGGTGGAAAGGAATGAGATTTGATGCAAGAAGCGATAGAGAGTATGAGAATGAGAAAGAAAGGGGGACGCCATCGATCTGAGGGCAACGGTTCCCATATATGCCCTAATGAGAGTTCTTGAGGAAGTATATGTTTTTCATTCAACAAGAGAGTTTGCTCTCCTGTGCCATATTGATTTTAATTATTTTTTGGGCTGGTAAGACTCGCTACTGACGGTTTTTCTATATATATGTAGTTGAGAAATACGAGGGATGAAAGCTGTCGGGACTGCGGAGGAGCAGCATAGAACCACACACACATGTACCTGCCGCATGTAATATATAATGATGGTGTGTTAATGCTGTGTGAATAATAATTATGATGTTTTTGTCTTGATAAATTGCTTCTTATGAGACAAACAGATAAATGTGCATGAGTAGTGAGTTTTGGAGTTTAGACACGGCTCAACTGAAATAAAAGAGATAATGACTGAATGACATGATAGATTGTAATGTTTTATATTATTTTGATAAAATATTTATATACCCTTGTTGTGGACAGGTTGGCCTTTATTGCACTTTTAGGGGAAATTGTGTATGTTTTCCGTAAAAAATTATGAATTTTTATTTGAATTTCTGGCTTGTTGCATTGTCTTGTTTTTGCTTGCACATCATAGCATGCATGTAGGATGACGTTAGAACTCAAGCATTCCATCCATGCATTTCATATTTGCATCTCCATCTTAAGATACCGTGGGCAGATCCAGGTCGGCTTAACCGAACCTAATAAACTAGCGAATAGTTCAGTCGTCGGTGACATTTTCGGTCGATTCATGGATGAGCCGAAATGGGGTGTTACAATTATTATGTTATTATTTTTAATAAACAATTTAATCTTTTAAAATGAACATTACCTGGACTATTTTGATCAAGTTGCCAAATGGCTTGGTTATAGTTCGTATGGTAATAACTAGAGTCTTATATACTAGCTCATAAAGTTAATCTGAACTAGGATTTTTATTTGAATTAATTTTGTCAATTTCACTACTTGAAATTTATATAAATAAATAAATAAATAAATATTAAGGATAATGTGAGATCCTTTAACTTAGTCTCACATCTAATACCTACTTGGATAAGATCCAATTTATAAGTAGGAATAGATTATAGATATTTAATTTGGTGAACTATTTTTAAAGAAATGATTTAGGCCCATTACGTGCACTTTGGGCAAATGGTATCAGAGCCAGGTTCCATGTTAGATGATAGGTTGGACTAGGGACGTTCGTTAAGGCTGTCGGTCAAAGGCAAGAGAAGGATGTGTGTTGAGGCTAGTAACAGGTCGAGTGTAGGAATTTTGGAAATAAAAATCGTAAAGTTGGTGGATTGTGAGATCCTTAAATTTATTCCTATATCTAATACATACTGGAATAAGATTTTGTTTATAAATAAGAATGATGGATTATGAAATTCTTCAACTTAGTCATATATCTAATACCTACTGGCATAAAATTATGTTTATAAGTGGGAACAGACTAGATCTTTAAGTTGGTTAACCACATTTAAAGAAATGATTTAAGCCTATTGCATTGTATTTTAGGTCATGTCGTTACAGATAATAGTCCCCATAATCCTAGAAAATGTTTATTTGGTTGGCATGAAATAAATACAAAATCTAAAAACTAAGTGGCCAAATTTGTGAAAAAGACTATATAATTAATATATTTTCTAAAAAAAATATTATATGTTTTTTTGTGCATAAATGACCACAATTTCGTTAAAGTAGTCCTGATGAATCATGGCATCATTCACACAAAATATATTTAATTTCTATTATCTTTTAATACGAAATTGGCCTACACTTATGTACAATATATTATTAAATAAAATAATATAGTTTTTAAGTTAAACATTTATATAGGTTCTTATTATTAGTATAAAATAACAAATGATCTAGTATGGTTTTAAAGTTTAACACTTTATAAAAGGAATGTTTATTAATTAAACACTTGTAAAAATTCTTGTTATTGGTTATTAAAATAACAAACAATCCTATATAACATGCTTTAAATTAATGACGGAGCCATATTATTATGTGTGAACCAAAGTGTAGGAATCTAGATACACTTACCCAACATGAATAATTAGAAGCTAGAGGTGGACCTACAATCAATCATACTATAAAAATATTTTTTAACAATAATTTATTCCCATGGCCGCTTCTAAATATTAGGGTTGAAAGCCTAACAAAGTAGAAATTAAATCTGAAACCTCCTATGAAAAGAAGATTAAATTGGAGACCTTTTACACAAAAAGAGGGTGTTTAGAATCAAACTCCAGGGGCCATAAATGAGAATAAAAAAGTAAACTTAGAATTATTTTTTTAAAAATACATAAATTTAAAATTAACAATAATGCATAATATTTTTAAAAAATAAAATGTATTATTAAAAAAAAAGATTCATTTGAATATATATTTACGAAGTATTTGAAACATTATTTCAAGCATTTTTATTAAAAATATTGAATTATTATAATTATAGATAAAAAAAGTGTTTGCATGAGTGCTGAAAAAATTATAAAGCCGTAGAAGTGTTACTCGAAATAAATTACGAAATAAAAAAAAGGGATAACCCATTTTATTTTTTATACTTGTAAAACAATTACAACTTGCCCAACATTTTTAACTTTTATTACTTTTTATAATCAAAATGCATAAATTTTATAACAAAATTTTTAAAAATTTCATATGAAAATATTTTTCAATCACATGAAATAACTAAGAATATTTTCTACATTATACATACGTTCGCTCGTGGGGCACATTGGAAAAAAAAAATTAACGAAGGGTGTGGGAAATAATATTCTGCTAAGAACGTAGAAGAGCCGGGGACCCACAGCCACCCGATGTGGTGCCCACTAGCGCCATCGGTCCGCCAACCGGTGCGCCGCGGCGTGCCTCGAAGTTTCTAGCATTTCCGATCGCCCTCCTCTCAACGACAACAACAAATCGGCGATCCGTCTCAGAGCTCCAAGTTTGCCGTCGATCGATCGCAGAAGATGTCGTCTCCCATTAGATTAAATCTTTGGAAATCAACACATTCTTGATCCCATCCCATCAAATTTGGGTTTTTTCCCGCCGCTTTTTGTCGAAATTCTCCATTGGCGAAGCCCCTGTCCGCCAAATTGGCGTCCTATCCAGAAATCTGTCGCTTGGTTTTTTGCGTCCCTGATACGGCGATTGGAAAGTTACCAACTTTCTGGATTTTCCGAAAGAGCTTAAGCTGAAAAAAGATTTGCTTTTTGTTCAAAAACGATCTCTTCTCAACCCAAATTTTCACCCCCCTTTCTTGAAGAACGAAGAAAGAAAACAAAGACCGCACAGTTTTGGCCGAAGCTGGTCTTATCTTCTCCTATCTTAATTAAAATGTTTCGGCGTTGCCGACTTTTTCCGCCATTGACGGCGTCAAGAAGATGGAACTCTTCGCCTCGCGCGGGTCATGTGTTTGTTAGTTCGTGGCACGCTCCTTCCTCGCACATTATGTATAAAAATTGAAAGATATATTTCGAACATTAAATAAAAAGAGGAAGGATTTTGGATCGACTTCCTTCGCTTTGATTTCTGTAAGCTTGAGCTTTTCTTTTTTATAATGATGATGGACTTGAGGTGAAGCAAGCTCTATTGCGTGCTTTGCAGGGGTGCAGGACGTGAAGGGGGACAGCAGCTCGAACAAGCTGACAGTGGTGGGTAAGGTAGACCCGGAGAAGTTGAGGGAGAGGGTGGAGAGCAAGACCAAGAAGAAGGTGGAGCTCATTTCCCCGAAGCCCAAGGACAAGGACAAGGACAAGGACAAGGAGAAGGACGGCGGCAAGAAGAAGGACGAACCCAAGAAGGATGAGGTGAAGAAACCCAAAGAGGTGCCCTCATTTTCTTCGGCTGTATAATTCTTTGTTTTGCCGTTCATCTCATCCGACATTAGAATTGGTGTGTATATGTAAAGATTGTTAAACATGTTGAGCTATTGTTGTCAGCAGCCGGTGGAGACGACTCTGGTGCTCAAGACACGGCTGCACTGCGAGGGTTGCATTCAGAAAATCCGAAAGATCGTCTCCAAAGTGAAAGGTAAATAATCTACCTTATTTTTTCCATTGATTTGGTGAACGATAATTAGTATTAACGAGGGAAAATTGAAAAGTAAAAATTTGGTAATATATATATATATATATATACAGATATATGAACTCCTATTTGGTTCTAGCAAATCATCTGACCGGAGTTGCAAATCAATCATCTTGAGAACAGGAGTGAAAAATGTGACAATTGATCCACAGAAGGATTTGATCACGGTGAAGGGCACCATGGACGCCAAGGAGCTGCCGAACTATCTCAAGGAGAAGCTCAAGCGGAGTGTGGAGGTGGTCCCTCCCGCTGGCGGCAAGAAAGACGAGAAGGATGGGAAGAAGGAGGAGAAGAAGGAGGGGAAGAAGGACAAGGATGACGGTGGCGGCGACGGCGACAAGGGGAAGGAGAAGGGTGGCGACGGCGCCAAGCCGGAGGTGAGCAAGATGGAGTACATGGGGTACCCCTACTACCCGTCGATGCCGATGATGATGGGGTACGGTGGAGGCGTCGGCAATGTCGGCGGCGGCTACGTCTACCCCGGCGGCGGCGGCGGCGGCGGCGGCTTCGTCGTCCCCGGCGGCGGTGGGCAAGGGGGTAACGTTATGAGCTACGTGCATGCGCCTCAAATGTTTAGCGATGAGAACCCCAATGCTTGTTCTGTAATGTGAAAGGAACGTTTGGCACGTATGAGAGATTTTTGTTTAATTAATTACATGAAAGAAGAGCAGTGAAATAAGTAAATTGTACATATTCCACAAGTTAGATGATGATGAGATGATCATAGTATATAGAGGGATTATATATTATATGTATTATCATTAATTGACAAGCAAGGGGGAATGAGGGGATTTTCTCTTATTACTTGGTGTGTGTAATTTTTTTCATGTGAATCATCCAATTCTACTAGTTTGTTCCAAATTCTCATTCTGATCTCTCCCTTGTCCCACCACAATAATTGAAAAAGCTACAAGTTTTACGTCTGTGTGCCATGGATTCGGTGGATGGAAATGTAGGTGAAAAGTCATGTATATGCTTTGGTTTGATTCAAGTCGATGTCGATGGTAATGAAGTGCCTCGCGGAAGTAGAGCGCCATTGGCATGTTTAAGGGATTATCATAATGTGGGGTTTAATCTAATCTAGCCTCTTAGTTGGTGCTTTGTTCTTATAAATCTATAAAATATAAAAAAGCTGGTGTTATGTGAAATGAAATCAGTAGAAAGAAATGGTGAAAGAGTTAATTATTAAAACTTTTTTTCTCAAAGTGAGTTGATTATTAACTTTGGTTAGGAAAAGAGGGGACCGGTGGTTGTAACGTCCTGACCAAAGCCTCTTTTTCATGTCGGTGCCACGTCAGATTATTCTAATATTGTTAATAAAAAAGAGATAAATAATTAAATTTGGTTATAAAATACATAAGTGTGGGCCATGCATTCTGTGGTTGGTTGGCTTGCTAAGGGCAATTCTACCATTTGAAGTCTGTAGTGGGGCCCATTCTAAGTTGGGACAGTACCAGAAGAGTTGGTGGTATTTGTTGGATGGAAAGGAAATATTTTAAAATTAAATCATGCTTGTGGCCATCCGTTTTTTAATTGAATTATCAAATTTCGAATCGAATGCATTTATTTATTCTAATTCAGACTAATACTTGTCGTAAAACTTTAGGGATTTCATCTTGCAAAAAAAATGCGTCAGATATTATATATATATATATATATATATAAAACAAACATGCGGATAATGCTTTGGACATGACCTTGATTTTTGACTTTAATGAGGATTTGATTAAAATATAGATGTGTATTTTATTCAAGACGAAACTATAGACGTGACCTTAAATTATTATAAATTAGTTATAACTCATACTGATCAATTGATCATATAAATAAGTCTGCTGTAGATTAAAGGAACCAAATATTTACAACACATTATTGATTGTCGTTTTTCTTCCGAAGTAGCTAGGACTAATGATGATGAGATTCCAATTTCGAGCAATGCATTTGGGCTAACATTTGGAGCCGAAGAGGTTCATTCGTTAATTATTAGGCATATCATTTATCGACGACAAAAGAAACTTGAAAGTATTGTTTTGATGAATTGTAAACAGACAAAGTTTGCTTCTCGTGACAGAATAAGAATACTACGGAGGGATGTGTGTAAATGTCATTTTGTCTGTCTGCTGTGACGAAGATAAAACATATAGCTAGGAAACTCCTATTGCACCAATTGATTAGCATTTGACAAGGCATAAGACAAGAAAGATGAAGTAGTAAACATTAATCTTCTTCCTACCCAAATAAATAAATGTTAAATTGTCGTTTCTTAATCAGCATCACTATGTCATTCCGATCACTACCTTTTGTCGTTGAGTCACACAAACAGCTTGCATTAACATCGATTAACAGGAACAGTTAGAATCAATGCATATAATCACCAAACTTGACAAGATGATCATAAATATTTTTTTTCAACATAGATGATCAGAAATTCTTGGGAACTTGATTTAGCGACCAGTGAGATTTGACAAAAGTTTAAACCCGCATCAATCACAATGATATTAAATTCATTTATAAGCTAATAAAGTGGGTAGATGCAAGATGGGTGGGAAAAAAGGAAGATCTCCAGAAAGTTCATTGAAAGATGAGCTGGCTGCAATTAGTGATCACCTTAGTCTAGCGTTCCATGATATATCCAAAAGGTATTCAATACTCGTGTGCTCGTATTTGTTTTCTCCTTCTTCGGTGGCGTCAATGATTTGGTGCTCGTTCATGCCTTCCTGGGTGTCTTCTTCCTTAGATAAATTTGGGTTCAATGCAATACTAGCCTCCAGTACTGCGACCATGCCTAGCTAAAGGATAACATATATAATACATTAATTGCATGTATATATATATATATATATTTCATTCTAAATTATTAGGCCATCAACTTAACTAAAACGCGCAAATATGGGAACTTACATAAATTACTCTTTTAAGTGAATGTATTTCTCATGGTACATGTATGTTCTTCATATATGATCATAATTAAGTTCCCGTGATTTTCCTCCAGCGAGTTAAAATAGTAAGATGTAATACCATGCATGCACTTTTCTTTTTGCATTAAGCAATTAATAATGCATGCAGTTGGTTAAAGGAAAACACTAACTTATAATTAAACAGCTCCTATATATGATATCACGAGTCCAATTGAGCTAACTTACTTAGTATAATTTCATAATCCACATATGTTGGCTCTATAGGCTCGCAAATTATTTCATATTAAATATATTTAACTTGGGCGACCAGCCCATCCTACTCACCATCCAACTTCGTTAAAAATTGTTAGTCTTTCAATTTTTGCATTTTTGAGTGGCTATAAAATATTTTTCTTTTCCAAAAGTAATTGGTCACAATATATGAACGGAGAAAAGTAGCACAAATCGGTGTTTTCCTTTGAAGAAGAATTATAAAATCTAATTTTGATGCGCTCTTTCTAGGTAGAAGTTGTTATAAAGCTCAGCATACGGCTTTGGCTGTACTATTATATATCGTAGTATATCCGGAGAAGTATGACAACTTCATATAAGAATATATATCTCTGTACGTACCTGAATAGATCAAACTGTACAATATTGGTCAATTCTTATTTTTTTCGCTGGAGTGATTGGGGAAGTGCCGGATACCTTTTCCTTCTTTTTATGCCTTTGAATTAAAGTTTGTATGTCTTTTGTATTTTGACATATGTATATGCCTTGCAAAGTTGAAGCAACTTTACAAATTACAACTACTTAAAGTGTCAATCAAAGTGAAAAGCCCAACGTGCAGACGTATAATAAAATTGAAAAGTTGTTTATCAAGTATTGCTTTATTGAATGTCGAGAAAAAAGAAGCTTTCTTGAATGAATGCACTTTAGGGGTTGCATACTACCTTTAAGTTTGATGGGTCATATTTAATCAAAAGCTAAATCGTATAATATATATTTCTCATTGATCAGTTCTACCGAAGTGAAGGTATAGCCATTAGGTACTGATCTTTTTTTAATGTATAATTACAAAGTAGAGGCTTAACGTGATGAACGTGTAAACCCATGTGATCATCTCGGAATTACCTTTAACTTGTGTTAAACGCTTTATCAGCACATGAGTAAAGAGTGTAAGTCAGCTGCTGCAATGCTACTTAATAGCAAAACTAACAAAGAACGTCTTTTCTAATTTGTTAATTTACTTGAACGCTATTGATTAATTTTCTATTAAAAGTGATTATACACCCTTCTCATTCTGCACCCTAACTATGTACTCGCAGGCTAGACTCATTTGTTGTTAAATACTCCAATAGTACTTCGGATTAGGTAACCGGCTGGTTATGATCATGTACTAGTGTAGAGTCCATGCAGTACAAGTCTGTTTATAAATACATGTGCCATATATTATGTCTGTGTGCAGTACTCAAAACCGAAATAGAAAGGTTAAAAGAAACGAAAAGGTTTGTTGATACGATCTTTTCGATTACAAACTAGTATATGATTATTTTTGTACGAGCCTGGATTGACGAATTTCCAAATTAATTAAGACAGCTACCAAAGAAACTAGAAATTCATTTTTATCGTAAGGAAAGTTTTTGCATATACCTCTTGGGTTGCTTTATTTGACGATTCGGTTCCCCAAAAGCTGTTTTCTTGTAGTGCACGCTCATAGTCAAGATTTGAGAGGAAAACGCAATTTAAATGCTTCCAAGTTCCAATATTAGTACATAATTGATCTATGCTTGTCAGCAAAATTTGACTTACCTACAAGCAAGTATAGACAATTCATGTTTCAAATGTCAGTTGCAATCCCATCTATCACGGCATTATATATCAAAGCTCGAATTTTTTCGTATGTTTATATATAGAGTTCAAATCTCGTATATTTGGACTTTGAAAAGTAGAAAATAGAAATAATTAGAGATCTTTTCTTATACGCTTGTTTCAAATTTTACTGCTGTTCATCTAACGAGCAAATAAGAACAAGTTTTTGAGGTGTTTGGTAAAGACAACCATTAATACAACCAATTGTGTGTGTCGCGTTGATAAGAAACGTAATATTCCCAATACTTTGAAGTCCTAATTAAGTTGAAATTAGAGGTCTAGCTCTTACAAGCTCTCTGAACACCGACACTGCAACGTGAGAAGGATTGCTGGGCTATGTAAAGAAAAAGGGTTTTTCTACGAAACATGTCATGTGATTTTAAATCTGATCACGTTACGAAAAGAACTTACAAATGGACTGAGTTTTCATCATTTTCTAGAATACCACAAGCAAGCAAGTTATTTATAAAGTAAATCTAATGGTGCAGATTATCAATAATCTAACCACTTTGTCCACTAATTAAATAACAAGGCGATTTAAATTTATAGCTAGTGATTGAAGCTAATGGTATGAGATAAGCAAACAACCAATTAGTAATTTAAAAATCTTTTGCCTCAAGAAAGAGAGCAATAATGTCTAATAAGAAATCCTTACGGAGTCGCAGAATGCATCACCGTGCACGTCTAAATACAGGCCGCATATCCAACAATAATCATAAAGAATGGGGCTACAAGACAATGCATTAGCAATTAATGTGGATTCAAGGAGCCAAACAAGAGAATAACCAATATTGTACCTAATTATGAATTAGGTGTACGTACCTTCTGTGTAATGAAAGGGTTTCGACTTTTTTATTTTTCCACCCATTAGATTAGATAGTCTATATAGTGGTTAATTAGCACAAAGTGTCAGCAATTGCTTCTGTTGGTTTGGTTGGTTTATGAAAACACAAATTAGCAAATTGGCTGATCTAATTCGAAACAGTGGTACTGGTGCACATTCGTTCTCCATGAACACGAGTGGGCAAGGAGAGCCGTACGTGTTCTCTTCATGAATTTGTCGTGTGCCAAGTCGGCCCTGCCCAGACATATGAAACTTCAATTTGTGATTTTTGAATATAGATATTTTCTGAATTAATTAATTTAAAAGTGTTTAGTAAATATTTCTCAATGTTATGCTGGCCGTCCTGTAGGACATACACATAGTTTTATATAGGGGTGTTAAAAGAAATACTAATTAAATAAGTCTATTTATTAACTGTTTTGAGGTTACGTGCTACCCCATGCCGGTGACCTTGCCGCCGGCCGCCCGCTGGCCAACAATATCGCCGCCTCAGGGCTGGATGGGCCTGCTGGGAAATACATGGCGCCGGTCTTGTGTGGGACCAATAAAACTTTTATTACAAAATTATTTTATTTTTTAAAATTTATTTTGTAATATTGACTTGATCTCGTGCAGGATCAAGTCAAGTTTTATTATAAAATTATTTTATTTTATTTTTTAATTTATTTCATAATATTGACTCGATCCCGTGCGAGATCGAGTCAAGTTTTTATTATAAATTTTTTTAAATTTATTTCGTAATATTAACTCAAGTCTGGGACCGAGTAAAGTTTTTATTACGATTTTACCCTCCCCTGTTCCCGCACGACCTCTCCTTGCCGCGTCACCCCACTGCCGGCGACTTCGCCGCCGGCCACCAGCGGGGGGGGGTGGGGGGATTTGGGGGATGGCGAGGGTGGGGCGGCGGCTGCGAGCGGGGGGCATAGAGGTGGTGGGGAACGTGGAGGGGGCCGCGGCTGCAGGCGGGGCGGGGGCTGGGACCGCGGCGGCGGGGCCGGGGGGGTGGGAATCGCGAGGGTGGGGAGGCGGCTACGAGCGAGGGCGGGGCGGGGGTGGGGAGGGGGTGGGAACGCGGGGGGTGGGGGGCGGCACTGCAGGTGGCGCGGCTGCTGCGAGCGTGGCCGGGGGGTGGGGCGGCGGTTGCGAGCGGGGCCGGGGGGACTGTGGCTGCGGGAGGTTGGGGGCGGGGGCGACCGGCGGGGAACGTTGGCAGCACGGGCGGAGGTGCCGGCGGGGGTACCGGAGGGAGAAACAGGGGGAGGTTGAAAATTTGGAAAAATGAGGGAAGGGTGAAAAATATGTAAATTGATTGATGGCCGTTGGATTTTTCATCCAACGGCCATCAATCCAGTGCGATGCCTGCACTGCAAAAGGAAGGCAACGCACGGTAGAGGCACATATATATATATATATATATATATATATATATATATATATATATCAGAGTTTTTTGTCCCAAATTTTAATCTTGGTCATCTAATTATAAGGACAATCCAAATTAATTATTTAAAAAAAAATCAAAAAACTCTAATACCCTCCCTCAACGGCGTCGGCAATGGCCGCACGACTATGCGACCGTGCCGACCAAATCCGTCCATAGGTGGCCGAACTTGGCTGCCCATCAGTTAGATCTAGCCGATGGGTAATTGGATATGGTTGTGCTGCCATGGATCTAGGCGTACGGCCATGCGTGACAACATAGTCAGATCTAATCAGGGGACAGCCCAGTCGGCCAACGACAATCAGATCTGGTCCACTCCTTTAATAAAAATGCTTTGTAGCCAGTTTCTAGCCAAGGGCAGCCAGGGCCGATGGGCCTTGGCGAGACCAACCATGTGTGGTTGGATTTAGTCGCTCCCTGGCCGAATCTGGCAAGGTGCAGTTGGATCTAGCCCCACCTAGCTGCTTGTTGCCAATAACAAAAAAGTCCCCACCTTTTATTTTTTATTTTTTCTTCCAATTGACAGCCTAGATCAAAATGGGCTTAGAAAAGATAATCTAAACCTTGTTTGATATAATTTTTAAAATTTTATTAAAAGATAAAGTAAAAATATATAACATTAAAAAAACATAAGAAAAAATTTTAACTATGATATATATATATATATATATAATAATAATTTAAAATTTTGAAAACTTAGTCAAATATATCCACAAATCCTTAGTTGAAAATTCCTTACAAATATTATTTTTGTCAAAGTCAAATCTAAATATTTACATTAAATGTGCAATGTAAATTGCACAAAAATGATTTAAACTTTCAAGTGACCCTTAATTTTTAATCATTAAAATAAAACTTAAATGTTATGTAATTAGTTAAAGTTGGACATTAAATTTTTATTATTTTTAATGTGCAATATATTTTAATTTAATTAGTAATATATGAATAAATATAAAATAATTTGAAATGTAAATATCCCTAAATATTTAATATTAAACACAATTTTTCCAAATATATTTAAAAATATCAAAAGCAAAAATTATATGAAGAAATTTTAAAATTAAAATTAAAATTAAACTTTAAACATTAATATATAATTAGTTAAAATACTTATTTTAAATAATTAAAAATAAATATTAACTAATATTAAATTTTGGGGAATAGGATATGAAAGTGAAGAGCTAAGTGAGTAGGAATAGGAGATGAAATCTGAAAACTAAGTGTTTTGAGGAAACATAGTAGATGGAATTGTGGAGCCAGAATTAATATCGTGTACACGGAGAATACCAAAACCATTGCTCGATTATTGTGGTGTTCGCTGTTTTTTCGTACTAGCTGCAGTGATCCATTGTTTCTGGACGACTGCCATTTTCAAAATTATTAGCGATACTGTAGCCCACATTCCTACTGAAAGAATGTATATTAAATCATTAGGTACACCGCATTAACAACTCCCGATCACGGAGTGGATTAATACCTGTCCTGATCCTTGACTTAGAAATAGCTAGTAGAAAACTCCATTAGTCCAATGTGGATCAGACCATTTATATCGCTTTGTTTCTTTGAATCACTTGATGAATGGAAACAAAATATCAAGCTTTTAATCTTTCGACGGGTAAAGGAATGTGTACATTCCATTGCACAAAAATCATACATTTAAATGCAGAGTGAGGACCAGAAAATAATGGCGTGAGGCATTCAATATGATGATCTTGACTATTCTTATGGACGAGCGGGCGTGCTTTTAAGTTCGATAGGGAATAGGAAGCATCGTCGAAACAAACATTTTATAAAAGTGAACAAATTCGCAATGCATACACGGTTCAGTTGATATCTCTTTAATCAAATATTTCCTCCAATCAGCAGAGAAGCCATTCATGGCGCTGAAGACTTCTCCTGTGCTACTACTCTGGTCCTTGACAATTGATATGTAAACCAAGCAACGACAAGGAATACTTGCGTATGCAAGACGAACACATGATTATTGATATTAAAGTCCCTTTACATTATCTTCTACGTAGTCCTACCAACAAGAGGCGTCATTCATGACGAGCCTGACTTCTCGTGTTGATCATAATGGGTTTGGTCCTTGATTAAGATCGACGGTGATAGCGACGTAGCATTTTCCGATAAATGTAGGGTTAATATTCATAGCTCGATTTGGTTCGTGGACCAGCTACTCAGAAACTCGACTCGGAGTTCAATCCAGTCTCAAACACATTAGTTTTAAACATTGTATAAAATTATATTAAAATAACGAGATTTAAAGAGTATAATTATAAATGTAAATTAAACTAAATCAAGGTCCGCTTGAACTCCAATTAGCTGCACGGCCATGCTTGTGGCTCGACTCGGCACCCTTCCTATTTCTATTCCTACATATTAATAGTTGAATTGTAAAAACAATTCTGTAGTTTGAGAAGATTATGACAGTTTACAAATAAATTAAATCAAATACCTGGCGTGCGTCAACTTGAGAAGGACGCCATAAAAAAATTCAACGAAGAATACCCAGCCTAGATAAAGATGAAAAACAACCTGAAAAGGTCAAACCGAGAAAATAATGCTTTTGAAAGTCCGTCAAGACAGTCAAGCTCTATTTCTGATGTCATTCCAGCCGCCGACTTTGGAAAGATTTTTATTGCCAATTAATTATGAGAAAAATTAGTATTAGTAAAAATGTTGTTATATTTATTATGAGTCTACCAGAATAGTTAATTGGTGAGGGTAATTTTTATTAAGTTAAAATAATATAGTCATTAGTTGAATGATGAGGGCAATTTTAATTAAGGTTAAAAAAATATAGTCATGTGATTTAGATAAATAGCTAGATTTTCATGCCCCTGATATTAAACGTTCTCGGTAATTATTAACTCTGACTAATTGTAGAGTTGTGTGATTATGAAGGTTTTTTCAAAACAACGAGGGGCTTCTTCATTTAACACTGTTTTCCATGTAACATATGTTTATCTAACACACCCATACTATTATGGATAGACATGTACGTTATCTGTGAAATCCATCAATTTTCAACTTTGTGGATTTGGGAAGGGAGCATTATCCTTGCCAAACAAGAAAATATATGCACGCTCTTTGACAATGCGAGGCTCCATCCATACGAATTGAAGAAAAAACGTGTCGATCAGAAACCCGAATTAACACGTTATCGTGTGTTCACATCATTTCTCCGTTTCCTTGTCATCATCCATTACCCCTTTTACATCCTTAAAATAAAATTTAATTTCCCATTTATATTCAATTTTTTTCTAAGCATATCAAGCTATCTTCCTCGTATGAGAATAACTACAATAAACTCCATGTAATAATTTTTTGATTAGTGTAAATTATCTTAATTAAAAAATGTACTTAATTAATATAATTATTTTAAAAATATTATTAATTAAAATAATTAAAAAATTACTAGTTTGCTATAATATTTGCCACAATAAATCTCTTACTGAAAATAACTATTAGGAATCAATTAAACCCGAATCACGTCATAATCGGAAATGTAAAATGTAGTTTTCAATAAATTTGATAGAAAGAAAACGAACCAGTGTAGGGCCCATAAAAGATTATCTACACTAAACTCCTGGACTAACTAATATTTATTAGCACGTCATGTTTTATTATTACATTGGTGGTATTTGTTAGTTTTTCTTTTGAACAAATTTATAGGGCTTTAAGAAAGCAATTTTTGTGGCTTTAAAAAAAAACTTCGAGAAGGGGGGTCGGGTCAGACTCAGCTGAGTCAGCTCCAAGTGTGGTGAGAAACCCATCCACATCATGGTGAAACTAATCGTCATACATACATGTTGTCTATCTTCAATGTGCATGGCATGTATGATCGACATGCATCATCATCATAGTAGGCATGGGGAGCAATGGGGGTTAAAAGTGGAGAAACAACGGGTTTGACTTGTAAATCACGAAGTAATAAACGTAATGGACTGGGGGCTAACCACAACCTGGTAGATGGTCCAGAAGCATTGCCTCCAGCGAAGTCCATTTTGGCAACTCCGCAGTGGTGGACGGGAACTAAGTTAAAAGTCAGACTTTGGGTCGACTCGGTTGGTAATGTTGAAGTAAGTTGGAATATATATATATATAAATGGTATAAATGAAGCTGAGCTGAGATATTTTTGAATACGATGTAATTTTTACAAACATGTTTGAACTTTTTGAATATTTGACAAGCTTTGATGTATTATAGGTAGAGCCAAACTTGTCTAAAATTTATGGTGTTTAAGTTTAGCTCGATTTCAGCTCACTATATTTTCGAGCCAAACTCGAACAGAGTGAATGTATGTGTTTGATTTATATAAGATCAAAAATTTCTTTCTAACATTATATAAGTTCAATATGACCTTAATAGTATTAACGAGTCTAGTCAAGTTGAGTATTTTTTCGAGTTTGAACAAATGAGCTTAACTTTTGAACCAAGCTCAACCAAATACTCCTTAGCTCAAGCTTTGTTCGTTATTCAATGAGCTATCTATTTCGAGCCGAGTATTTTTTTGAATACAAAATTAACGAGCACGTGTTTAAGTTGAATCGAGCTGAACATAAAATATTTGCGAGTAGGTTTGTTTACTATATATATATTGTAGTAAATTTGGCTCACTCTAGATTGGAGTAGATGATCCTCACTCTAAATTGATTTGTAATTATTTACAATAGTTTTTTTAAATATAATATACAAAAGCTACAATTTTCTCTTATTCAAGTATAAAATTTGCCGACAATGAAAACCTTATTCAAGTATTTTAATTGAGAAGGAAAGCTATGAGTATATGGTGAATTTTTAAAGTAAAAATATAATTTAAACCTATGGGCATAATTTTAAATATAATACTACATGGTCGTACTCAATTTATCTCATATATACTGTCTTCAAATCTGGTATGGATCATAGTTTAAAATTTTGAAACTCGAACTTGACTCGACATGCTATAGAGTAAAATTTGACTTTAAATCGACTCAAAATTATTTATATTAAAATTTTAATTATGTAAATAAAAATTGTATGAAACTAGTATATATTATTCTTTTGATACTTAAAAGTGATAAATAAAAGATTTATATTAATTAAAATATTAATTTAGCTCTATTTTTTAAAAAAATATTACGTTTTGATAACTTTTATAATATAGTTTGAAGAGTCAATTACTAAATCAATTAGCATGGAGTCATTTATGAAGTCGATTTAGCAAGTCTAGTAGCGAAGTATAGTCAAGAAGTGCCAACAAGGAGTTGTAAAATTATGGTATGGATTAGGCCTTTCTATTATTTTAATTTGTACTCAATTTATTAAATTTGAAATTTTCATAAAATTAAGTTTTTGTTGAAAATCACAATATTTTAATGGGTATTTATTAAAATATTGATAACAAAATATATTTTTAATATATAATAAAATATTTTATTTATAATTTTCGAATTTAATGGAACCTAATTCGCCCTAATTAAACCAAAATATAACGTAGATGGACTGTAAACTTTGCCTATAGGACAAACATGATTTGCCTATGTCCATGACTCCGTATCCAACATGGTAACAAACACGGGCACGCAAACGTAATTATATGATGCAATAAATCTGTCTTAGAAGATTGTGGTATATACATGGGGTAAGCGTATAAATGCTAGACTTGTTTAACCACTTTCTGAGTCATAGTATTATATTTTGAGTAATATTTTGTTACAATATCTGACAGCCGTATATGTTGAACGACACAATTAACTTAGCACAAATCAGCACCTATTACATGCCTTTAATGACATTTTTTAAATGTCAGCAACTAATGGAAGCAATCTTTCATGCATATCTACTCGTAACATATTCATTAAATCTTAAGATCAATAATATTATATTAAGCTATAAGACGTTACGACTATTATCTTCTTTATATTGTTATCATTTGTTTTAATTAAAATTGGGCGTTATGGAAAATTTATATGATGAGGACGAGTTGATCATAGCTGTAGCTTGTATTCAAACATGGGCTTTATATGATCCTGATGGCCCATCAAGACTTGCAGCAACTATGGCCCATTTCGTTTACGAAGAGCCCACCACATTAAACTAGTTGACTTTCTAACAATTATATAAATTTTAATATCTTTTTTCTTGGATGTGGCCAATCGGATTTGAAAATTTTGTTCACTATCCTCTCAAGTGTTATATCAGTTTAATTTAATTTTGCACTTTTAATTGTTTGCCCATTGGTGATAATTTTAATTAATATAATATTTTGGTGGATTAAAAATGTTATCTTGGTGACGAAAAAGAGACTATTATGCATTTGTGTATGAATTATCCATTAATTAGGTTATTTTGGTATTAGACTTGAAAATTGAAATTACTCTTTAGTGATAAATTACTCTCCATGAAAATTAGCCAATCAACAAATCAAAATCCACACATAGGCTATGGTAAGAGAAAAATTAAAATCCACTAGCCGATAAAAGTAAGAGATTTAATTAGTTAAAATACAACAGATAAAAAATAAATCATATTATTATAGTTTATGTTATTATTTAATTAAAATCAAACTTTTAAATTGGAATCTGAATAATTATATTCTATCTCATTATTTATTTAAGATTATCTATAAAATTAAAGTTTACCTTTAATATTGACCACACATGGGCAATGGTACAAGATCTCCTTAGATTGAAAAATTTTTTTATGAGCCTTCTTCAATTGAGTTCCTTTTGTGAGCCTTCCAATAAGCTGGAGTGATTTCTTACAACTCTTTCACCTCTTTCTATTCTCTCTCAAATAAAAAAAATGCAATATGTTACTGAAGGGCTCGAATGGGGTTCATTTAAAGAGGGCTCAAAAAAATTCTCGGAATTTCTTCCAGTTAACTTATTTTTTCCTCTCAACCAAAATCAGCTCATATTTCCATCAATCAACTATCATCTTTTATCTTTTATATATAATAAAGAAAGCTACCTGTCAGTTTATGTGCAAATGATTAGAATATATCTCATCTAAATTATTGTTTATTATTGTTTTATCTAAATTAAGTTAGTTAGAGTTGAACATAACTTGTGTACGCATAATTTAGATGCACATGGGGATGCCAATTATCATGACCGTTGATGATCGGGTCATCAACAGTCATGATAATCACTGTTTTCATGTGCGTCCACGCAATACCCCACTCCTTATAGTTAATATTAAGAGCTAATAATTAATGGATAACATGTTTTAATTTGTTGAGTTTTCCTCACCCATTCGCATTGAAAAACTCAATAATCAATTTTTTTAACTTTTCGTTTATCATACTAATGATTGGTGTTTCGTATACACATGTGGGATTACCTCTTTTCTATAAAAATTTAATAAGATGACTTTTTTAATTCCACTTATATTCTTCTATATAAAAAGAAATATTGTTGATATTAAATAGAACATCTCTAAAAAGTTAATGAATACATTTGACTCATAAGGGAAAGTTTTAGATAAGTTTTTCATCATTTTAAGTTGAAGTTGAGGGTCATAATCTAAGTTGTGAGGCTGATTCATATCTCTTTCCGGTGTATGTAACATTCTAAATTTCTCATATATTATTTTTCTCAAGAGTTGTAATTTTTAGATTTTGTTGCGGTGTAATTTGTGTTGAGAGAGTTTTCTCAAATTGTATTTTCGATACTTGATTGTAAAAGAATTTCTCAATCAAAATTGATCAAATGAGTTAGTTTTCTTTTTTCTAATTTAGAGGAAAGTTTTCATCAATTTTTATCTTGTTGTCTCCTATCTCATTTTATTTGTTTTATTTCATTTTAAAGGGAAATATTTTCTAGATTGATTTCGCTAGAACGATTTTTCAACAAGTGGCATCAGAGCTTTGGTTCTTTCTTTTGTGTTTGTCTTTGTTTTGGGTAGTAGTCTTTTGTGTCAAGATGAAATATGAGAAACATGTTAAAATACTTGCCCTTAAGGGTAAGTCTAATTGACATTACTAAAAGGGTTGTATGATTGATTATTTATGTATTAAGGATTTATCTGATCCAATTCTTGGTCCTCCTTAGTCGTTGAGTTCTAGTCCACTATTGAGTGCTACTCTAGTTGTGACTAATGAAGGGAAAACTTTTTCGATTTCTCCTCTTCCTCCTACTGCTAAGGGTGAGTTGTGTGTCACAGCTGAATGGATCAAGATGGACAAAAGTTAGACAATGGTTAGGATAGAATATATATAACCATGTGACCAAAATAAAGACCGCCAATGAGCTTTGGGATAAACACTTGTATATGTATGAGAGAGATACTCTTGGGAACCGAAACCTGTTGGTCCAAATGTTGATGAATCTTCGGTATAAGGATGTAACAGAGGTTAGTGACTATATCAATGAGATACAACGTGATAAGGCTGCTAATATTATAGCAGAAGATGTACTAATCATGTTTGATGATGGAAATGACTACTTGACAACTAATGATGATACTAGTTGGGAGATTGATTCTAACGCATCATTTCATGCTACTCAACGTGGAGATTTCTTCAACACCTATGTGATAGCTGATCTAGGTGTGGTAAAGATGGGCAACAATGAAATTTCTAAAATTGTTAGTTATGGTGATGCGCATATTGTGACTGATTCTAGTTGCAAACTCGTTTCAAAAAATGTGCATTATATTCCTGATTTAAGATTGAATTTGATGTCAACAATTGTACTAGATGATGAGGGCTATGTTTCACAATTTTCATGTGGCTTATGAAAATTTGTGAAAGGAACTCTAGTGGTTGCTAAAGGGAATGAGTGTGGTGGTCTTTATAGGACTATATCTAGTCTTGTTTATGGGGAGGCTAATGTTACCTCTACTATTCTCATAGCTGATTTGTGACCTAGGAGATTGGGACACATGAGTGAGATGAGGCTAGAGTTTTTGAAGAAGAAAACTTATCTTCCACAACTTGATGGGACAACAATAGGCTTTTATGATCATAGTTTGGCTGGAAAATAACATAAGGTTTCTTTTATATCCATTGGAAAGAGGAAGACTCAGATACTTGAACTTATACATCCTCATGTATGTGGTCCGATAAAGTTGGAATCTCTGAATAGGGCCTCTTATTTTGTCATTTTTATTGATAATGCTTAAAGGAAGGTATAATATTATTGTTTGAAGAATAAAAGTGATATGTTTAATACTTTTGAATCATTTTGTGTTCTTGTAGAGAAAAACATAGAAGACTTTGAAATGTTTGAGAAGTGAGAATGGAGGTGAATATTGCTCTAATGTGTTCCAAATTTATTGTGCTAAATATGACATTCGACGTGAGAAGACTGTTCCATAGACCATATAACTAAATAGAATGAACGAGAGGATGAACAAAATAATTTAAGAAAGGGTTAGGTGTATGCTTTGTGCAGCAAAATTACTTAAAAAGTTTTTGGGCTTAAGATGTTTGTACTAATTGTTATTTAATTAACATATTTCCTACACTTGCTTTAGGTGGAGATGTTCTAGAAAAAGTTTAGAGTGGTAGGACAGTAAAATACACTTATTTAAGGGTGCTTAGTTGTAAAACTTTTGCATATGTGCCTAAGGAACTAAGGTTTAAGCTTGATGCTTGGACATTAGAATATATTTTTGGGTTATAAGGATGAAGAATTTGGTTTTAGACTTTGGGATCCTACGGAGAAGAAGATTGTTCAAAGCTAGGATGTGGTGTTTCGAGAGAATCACTTTGTAGAAGATTTTGAGAATGAAACTAGTACTCAAAGTGATTCCCACGATTATGTTGTGATGGTTAGGACTTCATATGTTCATCTAATGATTGTAGAGGATATTATTCAAGATGTTGCTAAACAGATTGATGAAAAAGCTAGAGATGACATTCCTATTTCCATCCCAAGTGATGATAAAGGTGAGGAGAATGATATTACTAATGATATCACCACTTTGATATTCCATCCTGATGTTATTGATGAATATAGTACATGATGGTGATCAGGTTGTTAATTAAGGGGAGGCTATTGCTACTAGAACGAAATCTGGTAGAGTTGTTAAGTCATCTACAAAGTATCCCAAGTCTTCTTTTGTAACACTCATAGAAAGTGGTGAGCTTGAAGATTTCAGTGAAGCTATTAGTCACAAGGAGAGACAAATGAGTAAGTGTCATGCGAGGGAACTAAAGTCATTGCATGAGCTTGTGAATCTTCATAAGGGGAGAAAGGCTTTGAAGCACAAATGAGTTTATCGACTGAAGCCTGAAGAAGGTAACTTACAATCAAGGTACAAGGCAAGATTTGTGATGAAAGATTTTGGGTAAAAGATATTGACTTTGATTTAATTTTTTCACCTGTTGTAAAAATATTTTCAATCCGTTGTGTGGTAGGTTTGGTTGCAAGTATGGATTTAGAAGATGAACAGTTGGACGTGAAGACTGTATTTCTCACGGTGATCTTGATGAAATAATCTATAGGGAACAACCTATGGTTTTGTAGATAAGGAAAAGAAACCGATAGTGTGTAGAGTGACAAAAGAGCTTGTATGACCTCAAGCAAGTTCTCAGATAGATGTACAAGAAGTTTGATTCTTTCATTGAGAGTCAAGGCTACAACAAAACTGTTTTACATCATTGTGTATTTATCAAGAAATTTGGGGAGAATTATTTTATCATTTTTTATTTTTTATGTCGATGATATATTGATTATTGGGCAGGATAAATCAAGAATTGTAGATTTCAATAAAAGTTTAGATTAATCCTTTCCTTCAAAGGATTAGGTCTAGCAAGGTAAATTCTTGGCATGTCTATTCGCGGGATAGAAAGACTAAGAAGATTTAGTTATCCTAAGAGAAATACATTGAGAAGGTACTTGAGCAGTTTAACATGAAAGAAACCAAGTCGATTGATGTTCCATTAGGAGCTCAATTCAAATTAAAGAAGGTTGAGCTAAGTAAAGCAAAGGTATATGAGATGAAGAAGGTCCCTTATGCATTATTGTAGAGAGTCTTATGTATGCTATGGTTTGTACTAGACCAAATATAGCGTATGCTCTCGAGGCAGTAAGTAGATATTTATCTAATCTAGGTAGAGAAGTTAAGTGGATATTGAGATATTTGAGAGACTTCTAAGTTATTTTTATATTTTGGTGGAGGTAAGCCTATATTATCATGCTATAGTAATGTAGATATTGCTGGTGATCCTGACTCTAAGAGGTCTACTTATGTGGTGGTTGTTACTTTTACTCCTAGTGTTGTTTTTGGAAGTTTAAATTGTAAAAGTGTATTAGTCTATCCACAACTGAAGCTAAATTCATTATAGTTATAAAAGCTTGTAAAGAGATTATATAGTTGAAAAAATTTCTGAATGAAATTGGGGTAAGTTAAGATAAGTACGAGGTACTTTATGATAGTCAAAATACTATACATTTAAATAAAAACTCTAATTTTCATTCAAAGAGTGAACACATAGATGTTCGTTATTATTGGGTTAGAGACTTAATGGAGAAAAGTTATTAGAGTTAAATAAGGTTCTTATAAACAAGAATGTCTCAAATATGTTGTTAAGATTATGACGAAGGACAAACATTTATTTTGTCGAAGTGAATTGGTGTGCAGAACTTGTCATTAATTATGTATAATTAGCTCTCGAATTCGTGAATGGGAGGATTTGTTAGGTTTCCCTTACCTATTCGTTTTGAAAAACTCAATAGTCAATTTTTTGATTTTTCGTTTACCATACTAATGATTGGAGTTTCATATATATACGGTATGATTACGTCATTTTCTATAAAAGTTTAATGATGTGACTTTTCTAATTTCACTTATATTCTTATATATAAAAGAATTTTGTTAATATTAAATAAAATATCATCTTAAGAGTTCTTAAGTACATTTGACTTATAAAGGAGAGTTTTAGAGAAAATTTTTATCAGTTTCAAATTGAAGTCGAGGGTTATAATTTTAAGTGTACGGTTGATCAATATTTCTTTAAGGTGTATGTAATTTTCTCAATTTCTCATATATTATTTTTTTCAAGAATTATAATTTTCAAATCTTATTGTTAGTCTGATTTGTGTTTAAATAGTTTTCTCAAATTATATTTTCGATAATTAATTATAAGAGAGTTACTTTATCAAAATTAATCAAATATGCTGATTTTTTTCTTTAATTAAGAGGAAAGTTTTCTTCTATTTTTATTTTGGTGTCTTATATTTCATCTTATATTTATTTTTATTTCATCTTAAAAGAAAATATTTTCTAAATTGATTCCGTCAGAGCGCTTGTTTCCCAACACAATTAGCGAGGGATGTTAAATCAAGCCATTCCAAGTGCAGATTTGATTCACTTTGCCACTAGTGGAGATCTAAAGCGAGTCCACAATCAGGCTTCTTTCATTTTCTTCTTGCTTTTTAGTTTCGCTTTTTCTCCTCGCTTTTCTCATCCATCTCTGGTGCTTGGAATAATTGAAGGCAAACTCCAGCATGCCTAGCTCTTCTTCTCGCTCTTGTTCGTAACTTCATGATATCTGTCAACAAGTGAAGAGCTAGCCAAGAAGCTGGCTAGCGTACTTACTAGAATTGGTCATTATAAAGAGAGAGAGAGAGTGAGATAAGCATTTGTCAATGTAGTCATTTTTAGTGCAAGGTGACATCGGACAAGCACAAACACAAAGGCTATCCATCCACTTTAAGCATTTCTCCTTAAAAGAAGAGACATGTTTAGCTGTAATCATTTAGAACGTTGGACCACTTAAAGTTGATTGGTGAAGGGCCAAAGAAGACGAACAATGTTTCAAAGCATGCATATATATAAGTAATATAAACCAATAATAACATGTATTAGTAGGTCATGTGGCTGCTTTTGTTATTACAAGTGCATGCCTAAATCTTTTCACACATGGAAAGGCCTAAGAAAACTCTTGTTTCTCTCCTATGCCTTCCACTCGCAGCTTATTGCATTAACAATATCTCGGCTGAAGCAAGAAGCTTTCCTCTAGGTAATTTCGAATCTCCCTTGTGCCATGATCTGGTTTGAAACTAAAACGCAAAAATTACACTGTTAATTTTTACTTCATGTAATTGTAAATAATTAATCAACTAATTTTGTTGTATGCATGTATGCATCGATCTACCTCTTTGTCGACTGTCATCGCCCTTCCAATTAATTATTTTGTATACATATTTATATCAAGAAACGGCCTCGGAATTAGAAGGTCGTTCCTCGGTTCCTTCTGGACTTGACCAGGACTCCTTTGCACCCTCCACCATCTCCAATAGATTCACCGCCTCACTCGCCCATAACTACCGATCTTAATGAGGAGAAGCTCTTGTTTTCAACTGTCAATTGGGTTGGGAGAAGGATGCTGCTGCTGCTTCCTGATGGCCAATTGGTTGCCAGTTAATTTGTCTGCTGGTTGGTAGCTGGTGCAGCTACTTATTATATGTGCCAATGGTCACTATTTTGTTTTGGTCAGTTTGTGTGTATATATATATATATGACAGTATGAAGATGCCGCTAGTTTAAGTACATGCTCGCTTATGTAGCTCCAATCTGTCGTGTATAACTAGCTACATGTCCTTACTGAAATACATGTGTATCTAAATTTTAAGTATGAGCTAAACGTGTATTTTAATTTTACCAAAGATCAAATCTATCTTCTCATTGAAAGAAGAGTTGTTTTTTAACACAAACTTAATCGTAGCTTTTAAATTAATAAATTATTTCAAAAAATAACAGCAAATATCATGATAACAATAAATTTTTTAATAAATAAATCTCAAAATTGTTCTATTCACAATGGATAACAACAATAATTTTAATAAATAATAACTTCTGATTATGAGAACTTTTCAACCAACTAAATTACAACGAAACCAATAATGAAATATATTTTTTGATCATTACTATAAATATAATAAAAACACTAGGGATGTCACTTCCATCCCTCTCTACTACTTTACAAACACCTCCGATGAGTACAAGTAGATACAATATTTAAGTAATCTCTTTCTTAATTTATATTTGATATATTTACTTGTATACAATGCTTGTTGGGTTTAAGAGAGATCTCAGTACGCCTATTATAAGTATCTTTTGATGGCCCATAAAGCCCAACAATGCTTAGGCATTGAGCGAGAGTCTTAGCTAGTGCATGTAAAGTTCAATTTTATAATGTAATATCCCTTATTTTGTTAAACAATTTAGAAGTGAGTGCTCTAAAAAAAGAATTGAAGAGATTTAGTTTAACTTAATAAGTGGAGCAGCCTTCTATTAGTTACCAGTTGGGCTGATTCAAGTGCAGAGGAGAGCAATCGATCTCTTTGGTTCCATATAATTGTTGCCTTTATCTCTCGCATATGTTGGGTAATTTTTTTTCTTATGTAAACTCGTGGATATGCTTTCTTTGTGGTGAATAATTGAGAATATTAATATCCCATCTTAAAAACTCCAATTTTTCGTAACACTTTGTGCTTCCCTCGAGCATTTGTGAATCTCAGGATTAAGGACAATTCTATGAGCTAATCTTGTGTTTCACTCTGGACATGTGAAAGTACTTTATATATAACAGAGTACTAATATGATTTTTGTTTTGTTGAATTGAAATCTATTTCCTCCTCGTCATGCATCTTATTCCACCAGCCTCAGGCCAAATCACCCTGACCAAATTAAGTTACACCCCATAATTATTAATCGTGAATATTTCTCACAATAAATGTTGGTCGGTGATTTCTTAGAATCATACATTTTAAATTCAATTTACAAGCTTGCAAGTTACAACAACTTAATTTCTTTTAATGGCATCAGGGCAAATTAGCACATTATGTTTGTTCATTAGCCGGGGAATAATAATAAATTATTATCCTCGCATGCAAGCCCCAATTTGCCTAATGGGATCCATTCATCCACCATCATTTGTCAATTCTCTCTTTTTTCTTCTCGCTCGATCGTAACAAAAATAAAAATTGTCCATCTCTTTAATTTGTGTGCTTGATGCAATCCGAAATCAATTGCCTTCACTCTCCATTTTAGGCAAGACCAGAGTTGTGAAAATCGGCTTATTCCACTCGGATCGGAGCATTTTTTATTCTAAAAACCACTTGAATCGTTTTTCATCCGAATCGGTCTGTAAATCGGCCGATTCGAACCGATTTCGACCGATTTTCCGGACGGTGGCAATAGACTGGGCGGGGGAGGATGGGGAGGTGATGGCGAGCGGCGACAGCAGCAACGGCGGCAAGTGGGCAACAAGGGGGCTAAGTGGGGAGCAAGGAGGGAGGATCTGGAGGGGCGGGGTTGGGGATGCAGGGAGGGTGGGAGGGGTGCAGCCAGCGAGGGAGGTGGGGTGGGGCGATGGCAGCGGGGAGGGACATGGCAGTGTTGGCGGGGGAGGTGGGGCGCAGCGGGCACAGGGCGGGGTAGGGGCGAGGGGGAAGGGGGCGTGGCAGCAGCTGCTGCAATAGTGGCGACGAGGAAGAAGGACAAATACGGGAGAGAACAAGCGAAGGGGAAAGAAATAACAGTCATGACATTCTCTAATTAAAACTTGATTTGAGTCAAAAATAATAATTAATTCTAAATAATTAAAAAAATCTTAAAAAATATTTAAAAAATTTCATAAAATATAATACACACACTAATATCAAAATAACATTAATATTTAATTTTTATATATTTATATTATGAGTTATCAAATTATTATATATGACTAATTTAGACCGATTCAATTAAACTCTTGTCCGATTTAGATAGATTCCGATTCAGATATAGGCTATTTCAAAAACCGATTCAATTATAATTCTAATTTTTATAAGCACACCCGGGACTATCCGCAGCTTGCTTTGGGATCACCAAAATGGAATAAGAAGAACGTTGCCTACCTTGGCAACGATAATTCTGAAAATTCATCACTTTTTGATCTCATACACACTATTGTTTCCGGTAACAATTATCCCCAAGCGCCTTTCTTTGTTATGGACGTAGGAGTTGTTGTTAGCCTGTGGGAGAGATGGATCACTCACCTTCCCATGCTCCGTCCTTAAAACGCCGTCAAGTGCAATCCCGACCGCCACCTCCCAACCGCCCTCAGCGCCGGCTTCGACTTCGCTAGCCCGGCCGAGATCGAGCCCATCTTCGACCTTGGCGTACCTACCGACCGCATCATCTACGCCAACCCGTGCAAGGCCGAGGACCACGTCAAATACGCCGCCAAAGTTGACGCGAACACCACCACCTTCGACTCCATGGCCGAGATCCACAAGCTCCACTCCCACCACCCTTCCACCGCCACCTTCATCCGCATCAATCCACCCTTCCACGGCGGAGCCCTACCCACTGGTTGCGAAGTTCGGGGCCATGCCGGAAGAAGTGCCATTGCTGCTAGAAGCCGCCCGCGAAGCAAACCTAAACGTCGCCAGCGTCTCCTTCCACATCGGCAGCGGTGCAATCCGCCCCGAAGCCTACGGCGACTCCCTCTCGGCGGTGAGGTGAGTGTTCGACATGGCAGAGGAGCTCGGGATGTCGCCCATGAGCGCTCTCAACGTGGGCCGCGGCTTCACGTCGACCCATCTCGAGGAAGCAGCTCTCCTGATTCGAGAGGCCGAGCAGGACGAGTTCCCCAACCACGAGGAGCTAACGCTCATGGCCAGGGAGCTACTTCGCCGAGACGGCCTTCACATTGGCGGTGAGCATCATAGGGAAGTGGGTGAGAGGAGAGGCGCGGGAGTATTGGATCAACGATGGGTTCTTTGGCTCATTGAACTGTTTCAAGCAAGAAGGTCTGGTTGCACATGCCTTTTCAATGGCGGTGTTGCAATCATTGAAGAAGTTGGATGCATGTCATCATCATGTGTGGACGGTGTCCGGTCCAACTTGTGCCGCAGTAGATGTAGTGTTGAAGGGTTATCCATTGCCGGAGCTAGAGGCGAAGGACTGGCTGGTTTTCCCCCAAATGGGAGCCTATACATCTTCTATTACAACCAGCTTCAATGGCTTTGCCACCTCTAATGTTGCATGCGTGCTAGCTTGCTATTCTTCTCCCTGATAAGTGTCAGGAGGGCAATAAATTCCAACTTAGTCGGCAGGGCAATAAATTCCAAAAAATAATGTTTGGGTAAAACAAAAACTTTTTGCCACGACGAAATTTTGTCACCGCTAGAGCCATGGTAGATTAGCCACAACTTTACTGCTTCGCAACCATGGCTAAAAATAACTGGAGGTAGCCGCGGATCACCGTGGCAATTGCGTATAAAAATCTTTATCTAAAAAAAACTACAGTTGTTAACGTAGAAAACTAGTGGTCGTAGTTTTTATAAGTGTTTTTTTTCGCTCCATGGCTAACTCCGCGGCATGGCTGGCCGTAGCTACGCCATTTTTAAAAGTACTAGACAAGATATTACGTCACGTGTGATTTATACGATAGATTAATTTTAATTTTATAAATAAATTCTTATTTAATAATTAAATATATTATATAATAATTTAATATCTTAAATATAAATTTTGGTTAACTTTGAATATAAATCATAATTGAATGAAATATATACTATAATTATATGATTTATTATTTTATTATTTTGTTGTATTTTAATTAGTTAAAGATCCTACTTTTAATTAAGACTAGTATTAAGTTCCTTTTTATTAATATAAGTGTAGATATACCATGGGTTAATTGAAATGGTTCAACCCTTGCAAGACATTTAATATTCAAAAAATTTAAAAATATCAATATTGGCATGGCTTTTGCTATAGCCAGCCGGGGAATTGTTTTTTAAATTAAGAAATGTTGGGTGGAATTTTTCGGCCAAAATTATTGTTATTTCTTTAATTAATGTATCACCTCAATTTGGCATAATGAGCAGACAAAATATTGATGTTATAATTTAAAAAATTATTTATTAGATTATAACCCTCGAGGAGGCTTAAAGCACAACTTGTGGGATTTATATACATTTTATGCTGATCATGCTAACATTGAAAATATCAAAATTTTAAAGTTTCTGAATGAGCATTTCGAGTCACAAAAGATGCAACATCTCCATTGCAACTAAAAGAGTGACTTTTAAAATTTAATGATCACTCCAATTTACAATTAGGCAATACCCCCATGCAACTAAGAGGTTGAGTTATTAAAAGATGCGAATACAATGACCTGTTCTTATGCTTAGTTTTAGTGATTAGATTAGGTATCTTAATTACTATATTGATACTTTGCAATTAAGTAAACATTGGTTGTGGTTGTCTGTTCCGCTTACTCCACATAGGTAAATTAAAATCAAAGAGGTGTTATCATGTGCTAAGGCATTATATCCTAACACTTGACCTTCACATGAACTCTTCATGCGGGATAACTGCATGCTCCTCATCATATTTTGGGGCTTTGAGGCTGACACACCTTATAGACGATTGTTAGCTTGACCCCAAAGTTAAATACCCTGTATAATAATAATAATAATAATAATAATAATAATAATAATAATAATAATAATAATAATAGCATACATGTGCACCCCAATCATGTCATATACTCATACAAAAATCACACATGAAATATAAATCTAGAGCACGTGTTCAATAATAATACGGTCTAAGATATCAAATACATAACAAAATATATAACACATGGCTCCCGCCACCACTATCACCATGAGCCATAGATCTATATGCCTAAGCTAGCCAAAGCCAAGCATGTAACACCCCAAATCCGGTTCACACTCGTGAACCAAACCGGCATGTTACAGGCCCCGGTTAGGTCGGCTAACGCGAACCTAACTCGTGCGGATCCAATCTCGGCGTCTTAAGATGAAGATACGATCTGTCATGAATGAATGCATGCACAAAATCCTAACATGGTACTACATGAATGACATGCAAATTAAATTTCACACCATCACAATTACGAGCAAAATCGATGAAAATTCTGAAGTAAAACTAACAGGGTCTCCCCTAAAAGTGCAATTATGGGCCCACCCTGTCAAAATAATATATATACAAATATATCAGCATGCATTAACAATCACACAAAATCTCATTTATAATGTATTCATTCTGAAGCTCGGGTCTCAACCCACTACGCTTCCGCTGCTCAACTCTGATCATATTTTGCATTCTATTATCGTGTCTTAGCATTTCATTCACATCATATCATCATGCTCAAACATTTACTCATGTCATTCACAATATAATAACATAATAATACAATATTAAACATTCAGAAATCTAACATGTGTGTGTGCACAAGACCTCATTGCTCCTCCGTCCAAGCTGGCTCCTCCAACTCGTGATTATTACCTACATATAGTATAAAAACACGTCAGTAACAAGTGTTACTGGTCCGGAAAATAAAATAACTATAACAAGCTGGCTATGAGAGCAAACTCTCATATGAAAGAAAACCATATACTTCCTCAAGAACACTCTGAAGGGCACTACTGAGGAGCCACTGGGCTGCAGACCCAGTAGCATCCCGAACTAACTGATCTGCTGCTGGTACTGTGCCGCTCTCGGCACTTCTTTTTCAGTACTTCTCATGAAACTTTATCCTAAGCCCTCTCCTTACCTCCATATTTCTCCTGGCCTTGAGCACGAAGGCCGAGTACTCTCAGGCAGTCGCCTTTAGTACCCTTTGAACCACAAGTCCAGACATGCGCTGTACTAAACAGTACCCGTAAACCTCCACGTTCTCCGGGTGTGAGGAACTCAAACGCGGAGTTGTCAGGATCCCTCGGGAATGGAACAGTCCGCTGGCACTAATCCAGAGCCCGCTTTGACTGTCACGGCATCCTCTGCATGGTACGTGCAGTCGATTTCTCCATCTCTCGTCTCACTAAAAACGTGAAAACTACATATATATAGGGCTTGGGTAGGGATTTATATAATAGGCCCGAAGGCAACTTGTGGTGGATCTTGTTTTCGAAATCATCCTCGAGGGGTTATTAATCCGGAAAATGTTTGGTTAAATGGCCCGAGTTAAGTGGGATCCGATAAAATGCCACTTAACCCGTCCTGCAGGCAATAAACTAAACATACAATAGAAAGAGTAAATCAGAGACGAGTCCTAAACGGACCTGGTAGAAGCTCCAAGCGTGTCATCGCGCCTAGGCGGCAAGCTCCTATTCCGTACCTACACATCAAAACTAAATACTAACGCCCGCTAACTAAATGATGCATCAACTCAACACAATTAAACACAAAATCATCAATCGTCAAATAACCATAAATATGAAAATAACTCTAACTCATCCTATTCATGACAATTTTATTGTATTTTTCCTAAGTTACATCATACACGATTATCATGCTCAATTTACTTACTTCATTAAATCACTTAACCTCCATGAACTATCAATCACATCATGTAACTTATCACTTCATCACTTATCCTCCATGCACTATCAATCACATCATAAATCAATCCTATCATGTTGTGCTAACAATCATCATCAATTTTAAATAATCAAATCGGAGGTAATTATACCTCACGTCGTCGGCAATCGGCGACGGCTAGGGTTCCGTCACGCGTCTCGGAGCTCGAATTCGGCGCTCCTCGGTGTCCGACGTTCGATCGAGTCTAACTGGGTGAGCTCCGCGGAAGATCCGGTGAATTCCAGCGAATTCCAGAAATTCCGATTTTCCGGCGGTTTTCCGACAGCTACTGGCGGTTTTCCGGCGGCTTCCGGTGGTTTTCCGGCGACAATCGCCGGCGGCGTCTACTAGCCGGAAAGTGGTCGTGTTGGGTACCCTCGGAACCGGCTCGGCGAGCCCGACTCATCTATGACCTCAGCGTGGCCAATGGAGGCGGCGGCTCGCCGGAAAACGGCAAAACAGAGCCGGCGGCGATGGGTCACTAGATCCGGCCGGCCACGGTGGCGACGGCCTCCGTTCCAGTCGGGGAAGGTCGCTGGAAGGCTGAGGGTGCTAAGGCGACCGACCGATCGCGGCGGCGCTGGTCGCCGGCGGCGGGATCGGCGACGGAAGCGCAACGCGGGCGCGGCGTCGCGGCGTGGCTTCCTCGCGTCGCGGCGGTCCGATGGGGGCCGGACCTGGTCGGGGCGGCAGGGCGACGCCGTGGCCGGGCTGGGCGGCGTCGATCGGCGGCCAGGCGGCGTCGGCCGTGGCGGCGGTGGCGCGCGAACAGGGGCGGCGCGGGCGAGGGTTTGGGGAAGAAGAAAGGAAAGGTCGAGGGTGTGTGTGGTGGCAAACTCGTAAATATTACTTGACTCGTCTCCGGCTCGAGTCAAGTATAATAACTAAGTCGTATTAAATCCTAAAAAAATTCATAAAAATCGGGAAAAATCCCGTAAAATCAAACAACACCACAACATTATAATGATATGCTCTATAACTAACAACCCACCCAAACTGCCCGAACGCGTCCTAACGCGGTAAACGGCCTAATACTAATTCTACGATCCACTATATATAAAATAATAATAAAAATGACTGGCATACTCTCATATATCTGATAACTCATTCTGTTCTGCTGTGTTCATGACGTTATCATCATATACTTGGGTACACATGACCCTCATAGCTCATACACGCGACTGACATCGGCTCGGTACACGTGTCCTGAAACTGACTCAACTCGAAAAAATAACGGTCGACCCGACCGGTTCTGAATATAAAACCCTAACTCGAATCGTGGGTTTTACAAAGTAACCTCACCTAAACATATACTAGGAAAATATGTTGGTAATCAAATAAAAGATCACGGTCCAGAAAGTAACTACTAATAGACCAAGACTGATAAATGGGTACTCTATTAGCCACAAAATTTAGAAACTCCAAGAAGTGTCTCATAGAGTTGTAAGTAAAGACATAACATAGTTGGCATACAAGCTCGACAAAACATATTTACATATATAGTTTATGTCCTCACATCTTTCATATAACACCGTCCACTCCTTTGACGCCATCCTATGTCTAAAATTCCGATGAAAACCTTACTCAAGGATTCAAGCAGAGATGAAGTAAAAGAGTCTTATGAAAACTGGATAGGTGAATTCCGTGTTCTAACCGGTGAGCTCACTTTACGTATCCTAACAAGAAGATGAAACCTGAGTCACAATCCAGATCACATCAACACGCAAAATGAGGGAAAACCTCCACACAATCATGACTTAGAAAACTCTCATAGCTCAATTATCATGTTTAATGAAGTGTTAAATCTCATTAAGTAAATCATAATTAAGGTTTATAGTTTCATGTATACTTAGTGGAAAAGTCTAAACTTAACGTTTTATTAAACAGACTTAACCAAATAATTTTTCAAACTCCCAAGCAGTATCCAAGTGGGCTGAAATTTTGGACCAATAGTCTTGACACTCTAAGCATGTTATGCAAAAATTACTACGGGCTACACCACGGGCCAACGTGGCAAACAAAACCCACCAAGTTAGGGTTAAGGTGCTGGGAATAGTATTCCCGGGCTGTGCACAAATTTTCCTAAAGTTGGTTCATGGGATTAAGAACTCCAAATGGGTCTGGATGTGCGGTCACAGGTAGCCAACATCTTGGGCTTAAGCCCATGTAAAATTCCATGTCTAAGGCCCATGCAATTGGCCCTAAGTGGGCTTGGGAAGGGATGGCATTGCAAGGGATTTCTAAAGCTAACTGGGACCTAGGTGGCTTAGAAAAATTCTACTAAATTATCTACCCATCCAAAATCTATGAAGTTTTGTGGAGACTCTAATCGGGATACAACCTAAGGTGTGGGTGAAATTTCAGCAAATTTCAACACCCAAACTAGGTTTGATGGGACGTCACAACCCGGAGCTAAAGGATTACCTGCATGCTTGTACACTCCCAAAATATGAGCTAGCTAACCACCTAAATAAATTTTAATCAAACCAAAATTCAACATGATGATAGGAGACAATTATTTGATTCTTAAGGGATTATAGAATTTATAGAAACCTTTTTAAGGGCTTAACTAGGAGCACAAACATAGATCATAACCGGGCATACTCAAATCACAACATACACATACAACGGTTAGGGATTTTTTCATGTCTTCAATTAGGTATTTTTAGTATTATATTTTTACAGGAGAAATGGATAGAGCAACAAGCATGTGAGATCCCTCAACTTAGTCCCACATCTAATACCTACTGGGAAAAGATTTTGTTTATAAGTGGGAATGGACTATAGATCTTTAACTTCTGGGGTACCCATTTTAAAGAAATGACTTAGCCCATTACGTTGCACTTTGGGCTGGGTCGTTACAAATGGTATTAGAGCCGACCTGGTTCCGGTGTTAGATAGTGGGCTGGATTAGAAACATTAGGCTACCGGTCACAGGCCAGAAAGGTCGTGGGCTGGGGCTAGCAATGGGCTAAGAATAGGCATTTCGGGGATGAAATTTTCTAAGGTGGGTGGATTGTGAGATCCCTCAACTTAGTCCTGGGAAAAGATCTTGTTTATAAGTCGGAATGGACTATAGATCTTTAACTTCCGGGGTACCCATTTTAAACAAATGACTTAGCAAGATCTTGTTTATAAGTCGGAATGGACTATAGATCTTTAACTTCCGGGGTACCCATTTTAAACAAATGACTTAGCCCATTACGTTACTTAGCTCATTACGTTGCACTTTGGGCTGGGTCGTTACAAAGCATGTAGAAGATGAGTATCAAAGACTTACAACAAGGTGATAATACTGAGGAAAGGGGTAGCTAGGTCATAGGGACTAAGAACGTTGCTACCTTCCACTAAGTTTGGTACCCATACATGCTTATACACATTAGATTAGACAAAATAGGAAACATAAATGTTGTAGATCTATCTAGTATAAAGATAAAAAAAACAAGTATAATGCAAAAATTATAAGTAGATCATGAGATATGAATTTAATACTAAAATAGTGCAAGATCATGATCACAACAAGCTAAAAATGCATAACTATTTTTATAGACATTAAAAATATGATTCCATGCCTTAAAATCTTCTAACAGCCATATCTACATGGGACAAATATCATAAAATACCTAGCATAGCAAATCTATGCACAAGATCAAGCAAACACCAAGAAAGAGGGTAAAGAGAAACCTTCACCTCAAATGTGACTAAGGGGGTCCTTTGAAGCATCTGCTCGAATAATTTCAATGACATGCAATTATACACGATTGAAACAAGTAATATAATGATAAATTTAAGTATTGTACTATAGATAGATGAATTTCCTTATGTTACTAGTAGAGAATAGAACTGAAAGTAAAACAACAACAAGAAAAATATTTTTAGTTTAAGATAAAATTCATTTTAGAGTCAAATTTCCTTAATATGAAATTAATCTTCATCACATCTTACTCTTGTCTTCTATTCCATCGGATTGTCGATTTATGATAACTATATGACATGGTGGCTCCTGCTCCTTCATACTTCTATTATTTTACCTTAATTTCTACCTCCCGATGATAATTGATTAATCAACAAAACACCATATTAAGATTTGCCTTACATCACATACAGTGTTGTGTATCTTCTGACCACAATGACAAACAAGTCGAAAGACTCGTCGTATAATGAATTATCAATGACTAATCTAATTAATTTCTCCTGAAATCTAATTAAACCTCATGATCTAAGAAATAGGCGATCAATATATTCTTAGCATTTAGAATATGATATTTCAAACAATCCAATTAAATAAAAGAGTAAGAACTTGAAATGAATTCAACTAAACCATGTTAAATTCCATCTTCTCTAGAACAAAATAAAAGACTACTCCATAATAAAAATAAAGAATAATATAAATAAGAAACTAGTTTTCATTATGAAAGGAAAAAATTATAAAAACTAAAAATATTTTCTTTTACTAAACTCCTAAGCCAAGAGTTGAGATATATCAAATAACAAATAACCACCCCTTTATATAGAAGATGACGTACAAGAATTCGAGGAGGGATTCTACAACTCGATGTGATCTAATTGATTATGATGTTTGATAAAGTTTCCAACTCCCCGACAATGGCGCCAAAGCTATGTATAGCCATCTTCATCGAGCTTTGCCAACACAAAAAATTATAGCCATCAATAAGTGGGGTTTAATGCTAGGACCAGCAAACCCTACGCTTAATTGTCTCATCTTTTTCTACATTAAAACTCCAAAATTAAGTACATTTCTCGTAAAATATTAATTAACTAGAATATAATGAGAAATATCACTTAATTAATAATATTTATACCCATGAAGTACAAAAATACATTAAAAATGTGGGTAAAATATTATATATTTTTAGAAATACCCAATAGGGTCAAACTGCAATACCTACAATCCTGAAGCAGCTAGCAAGGCTTAGATGAGGCTTGAAACTCAAGGAAGAATATGGAAGCCAAGAGAAGAAGAGAGGGCCGGTGGAGATGAGTATGGGTAGGGTTTTTATAAAAAAAAAATGGGAGCACTTGGCACTGAGGTATAGTTTTGTGATATCATAGGTAAGGTGTCCACATCTAATGAGGTATGAGTGCCATACCTAATAAAGTTTAAGTTGGACCAAAATCATTCAATCACGATAAAAATTTATAAATTCTAAACAACACGGACATAGTATCCCTTGAAAGTACAACATAGGCCACCCTATCAGACTATAGATGATATAAATATTTAGTCAAACAATTCACACCATAACATCATTCTGGCTGCATTATTATTTCTAAGTTTGAGTCTTGACTCAACCTAGTAGTCCCACATTCATTCTATGTTATTGGGTTGGGTCGCGATTCATATATTCATCCTTGTTGACATTTACATTTTAAGGTTGGGTCTTAAGCCACCTGCTAAACATATTCATTATATAAAATATATTAATGAACACCTATGTATCATCAAGTCATTATTAATAATAGATTTCACAACACAACCAAGCACAATCATACTATGCATTTCATCACAATATAATAACTAAAACAAACGTTTTATAAAAAATATGTCCTCCATCCAAGTTGGTATATCGGACTTTTGCTCCTTACCTACATATATATAAAATTGTGTCAATAACGGACATTATGAGTCCAAAAATAACTATAACAATCTGGTAAATAAGAGATGACTCTCATTTTAAAGAAAACCATATATAACTTCTACTGAACTCTTTAAAGAGCATCTATTAGGGAGCCACAGGGCCACAGACCCAATAGCATCCTGAGCAGATGAATCTGATGGTATCTCTTTTAGCATTTCTCATTTTTCCGTCCTTTGGGATGACAAGTATATTCTAAGTCCTCTCTTGACCTCGTATATCTCTCTACCATGAGCACGAAGGTCAGGACACTCAAGTGGTCATCTCTGTACCCTTTGAACCACACGTCTAAACATGTGCTACATAGTAGTACCTGTGATCCTACATAGATGCAATTTGTGATTATCTCCACTGGAAACGGCTTCGAATGCCTCGATCCCCCATGAGCGCCTTTGGCCAACAACGTATTAGCTCCTTACATAGCCAATGGATGGGAAAATCCACTCCTCTTGCATAAAGTTTTGTGTTTTTCCCTTGGCAAAAAAAAAGAAAAGAAAAATGAACCCCGGTCGGACCTTCTCATGAACCTCCCTGTCGTGGGTAGGGGTGGGCGCGGACGTCCGAATTTACCCGTCTGTTCGACGTCCGATGCATGTCCAACCGAATTTGACCGAATTAAAACAAACCAAGCATGGATATTTTTTTGTCCGACCGAACGACCGACTGAGTGTCTGATATTTTATATTAATAATATAATATCTTTAACATTTATAATACTAATATTATAGTTTATGAAAATTTTAAAATATAAATATATAGTAAATTAATTAAGTTTATACATAAAATTGATATTTAATATCTTAAATATCTAAAAATGACATACGATAAAAAGGATAAAGTCACTCTTATATTTAGGAATTTAGAACTATACATTTACATTAATAATCATATCAAACCACTTACAATTTAGCTAACATGCTCTCAATTTTTAAAGTCAAACAAAAGATAATTAATGCATAAAAACTTTAAAATAATCATTGGCATCAAAATGTAGTCCAATATTGCATTTACTTTAAAGATAAAATATTCTAATAATTGATTCTTCATCTAGCTCACCTACATGAAAAAATTACAAAAAAGTTAATTACTCATTTTTTATATCCTCTTTATTTTGAAATTAGGATATTTCATTTTAATATACTTCTATAAATGAGTAGTTTCATAACTTTCAGTTCTTCAAACTTCTTTTCACAATAACGACAAATAGGAAATATTCAATTCTTCTAATATTATCTATCAAAATAGGCGCATACACTGGATACTATTTTCTCTTTTTGATAATATACTGTCCATAGATTTTCCTTCTTTAGTAATCGAATTTTTGCTATCTTTTTCACATCCACTTTGTTCATTTACATTTAATAAAAACTTGTATGATCCATCTTCAAAAAATATATCACATAATAAACATAATATAAAAACCACAATCTGAGTCAGGGTTTATGCTTTATGAACCGATCGGTTCAAACGTCGGTCAAGTATGTTTTTAAAATATGTGTACTGAGCCGATGTGAATCGCATGTACGAGCCATGAGCGTTATGTGTACCCAAATATATGATGATAATGTCACGAACACAAAAGAAAAAAGCAAGTTATTAGAATATATAAAAGTATGCCAGTTATTTTTTATTTTTATATATAGTGGATCGTAAAATTAATTTTAGATCTTTTACCAGGTTAGGACGCGTTACAGTGAATTTGGGTGGGTTATTAGTTATAAAGCATATCGTTATGATGTTGTAGTGTTTGTTTTATTTTATGAAATTTTTTTCTATTTTATGGATTTTTTTTAGGATTTATTTCAAGGTAGTTATTATTATTGACTCGGGACGGAGCCGAGTCAAGTCGAGTCGAGTTTTATTTACGATATTACTATCGCTCAAACCCCCAACCCTTTTTCTCTTCCCCGTCCAAACCCTTGCCGTGCCACCCCTTTTCGTCTTCGTCGTCATCGTCATCGTCGCCGCCGCCGCCGCAGCCGCCAATGTTGCCCTACCGCCGATCGTCGTCACTAGGCCCCATCGCGGCATTGCCGTGATGCCCCGAGCACCCCAACCGTTGCCCGGCCTTCACGACGCCGCGCCTAGTGATGTGCTCGTGTCGTCAATTCTGTCACCGACGACCGTCGTCGCTGCCGTCTAGTCACCGCTTTGATATTGCCGACCCTCCCACGGCCTTCCCCCAACAAGAGCGGAGCCCATCGCCGCCCAGGCCGGCCGGATTTATTCACCCACCACCGACCGCCTCTATTTAGCCATTTTTCGGTAAGCCGCCACCTTCGCCAAGCACGTTGACATCGTAGATGGGTCAGGCTCGTCGAGCCGATTCCAACGGTTATAGCGGAGGGGTTTTACTAGCAGTGCGGAGGGCAGGCGGCGACGGAGGCAACAGCGGTGCTGACGAGTTTTTTGAAAAATAAGGTAATTTTAGACTGTCCGCGGATATTGTTCGAGCCCAACGGACAATTTAACATCCGAAGTTAATCGGACAAGTTTTGTCTGATGAAATTTCGGACAGATGCGGACAATCGTCCGATAATTGTCTGACCGATACCCACCCAAGTCGTAGGTGAGATAGTCAGGTTGAAATGGTGTCGCCCGTCCAAATTGAAGGGTATTTCCGTCCAAAAAACTCGAATGTGACGAAAAACACTAGGGCGCCTAGACATGGTGGACTGTTATTTGGGAACCACTATCTGTCGAAAAACCGCACATCGCTGCTTTTATAAGAACTGCGCATCTGATTGCCACTACCCACCACCAGACTTGCTCATCTTGGCATTGTCCGGATAATATTGCTGGCATCGTCTATCATCAATGGCGCCGCCCAGTGACAAACTGATCCGGTGAAGCACATTGACGTTCGCCATTCCAAGCAGGACTACCTGCAACTTGCCGTGGCAGCACCGGAGTTGAAGAAGATAAAGTGTTGATCAAGATGCTGAGAATGGAGTGTTTGATCTCATCAGCATTTCTCAACATGATGAGTCTCGAGAGGACCCTTTCTTTGTGTTGGACGTGGGCGTCGTAGTTAGCCTATGGGAAAGATGGGTGGCCAATCTTCCCATGTCTATGCCGTCAAGTGCAATCCCCACCGCTACCTCCTCGCCGTCCTAGCAGCGCTCGGTGCCGGCTTCGATTGAGCCAGCCGTGCCCACATCGCGGTCATCCTCAGCGTCGGCGAACCGGCTGACCATATAATCTATGCTAACCCATGCAAGGCCGAGGGGCACCTAAAATACGCCGCAGAGGTGGACGTCAACCTGACCACCTTCGACTCCATGGCCGAAGTCCGCAAGCTCAAGTCCATCCACCCTTCCACTGCGACGGTCATCCGCATTGCCCCTCCTATCGACGGCGCTGCGCGGTAACCCCTGTGTGCAATGTTCGGGGCCATGCCCGAGGAGGTGCAGCCGCTGCTAGAAGCTGCGATCGAGGCGGGCCTCCAGCTGGTCGGCGTCTCCTGCCACATTGGCAGTGGTGCAGCCCACGTCGGTGCCTATTGCAGTGCCGTCGCGGCGAGCGAGGGAGTGTTCGAGCTGGCGGAGCAGCTCTGGATGCCGCCCATGACCGTCCTCAACGTAGGTGGCGGCTTTACGACTGCCAACTTGGAGGATGCCCCTTTTGACTCGGGAAGCCGTCCGGGACTCCTCCCCGATTGCCAAGAGAAGAAGGTGACACCGATGGCCGAGCCAGGGCGTTTTTTGCAGAGACTGCCTTCACATTGGCCGCTAGCGTCACAGGGAAGAGGGTGAGTGGGGAGTTGAGGGAGTACTGGATCAACGACGGCTTCTATGGATCACTAAACTGCTACAGACTTAAAGAAGGCGTTGCTGCTAAGGCTAGAGGCTTGCCGGGCGGCCGGTCGAAGGACGAAGATGGTTATAAGACATCCGCGTCAAGGGTTGGTCCGACTTGCGACGCATATGATGTAGGGGTTGAAGGATTGCCTACTGCCGGAGCTGGAGACCAAGGACTAGCTAGTGTTCCCTGTAATGGGAGCCTTATACAAATGTATTGCAACTTGCTTCAACGGCTTTTCCGGCCCCGATATCAGAAGCGAGCTTGCTTATTCCAGTTAGCTTCTCATATTGTCTCATATTGTCCTGTGTATGCACCCAGTGATCCTCTTAAAAATTTCATCTCTACTGATTTCTTCAAAGAAATATAAATAAAGGGAAAAATTTTTTTGAATAGATTTAACATTCATATATACGTCATAGCTAACTCTATGTTAATTATATCTAAAAAAATTGCATGCATATTACATCTTTTTAAATTCTTTAAACCAAATGGAACCTTCAACTGCCTTGATCAATTTACACAAAGAAAGTAAATCATTCTCATTTTATTGTATCATAATTTCGGCCTGTAAAAGTAAAATATTCAAAAAATAAACAGATTGCTTTGAAAACCAAAAAAATAAGTTGATTAGACAAGCAAGAGTTACTAAACAGCATGCTTTCCATCACGGAATTGAGCATTCTTAGACGATTTGAACGTTTCCAAAAATTGGTGAGCTTTCTGTAGCTCTTGCTTCTTTCGTGCTCGGTCCCATTGGTGCTCGACGGCCAATATCTCAATGATACGAGGTACAGCCCGCCTTGCAGCATCAGTGTCAAGGAAAGCAAGCCTTGATCTTCTTGCAATAAAATCAACTACAGACTCACAGTACTCGTACCGAGCACAATATGCAACTTCTGCTTCAAGAAAAGGGTAACCATGTGCCAATCTTTTGCCGAGATTCTCATTCTGAAACAAAAGCAAACTAGAGAAAATCAGTAAATGCTCTAATGACCTACCACCAAAAACAAGAGGCCAGACAGCGTTTCCTCTCACAACCCAGCCTCCAAAACTCATAAAAGAAGTCGGACCTGTGCTATTGCAGCAACCCTTTCAGCAAGTGTTCCATAAGCATGAGCCAGATGCTTGGCAGCAGAACTGTCCATCACACCAGGAACAACTTTCCCACCATGAGTTCTTTTCATGCGAATATATTGCTGCGCAAGAACTGTAAAAGCTGACGGATCCCAACCCTCTCCACCAACAATGCGAAGGTGACGAGTAATACAATTATTTGATGGGTTCAATTTTCCAGACCTTATAGCTGCATTAACTGCATCTTCTGCCATGCTGCCAGAAAAAGCACATGAGTTAGATCATTAGCAATTTCAAATCATATATACCTAGCCAGCTAATGCTAGTAGCATGTACATCAAATGGCTAAAATACACTACCCAATGGCCTACAGCTTACCTTCTGTATGTAGTCCACTTTCCACCTGTAATGGTGATTAAACCCGGATAATCCTCACAGACAACATGATCTCTGGAAATACTTTCTGTGTTTTTGGCTGACAGGTCCATTGCCAATGGTCGAATACCACTCCATGCAGAAAGAACATCTGATCGTCGGACCTTACAAATTTCAAAGGAACAATCAAGAAACAAATAGATATAAATGAAAGTTGACCGTTTATTGGATTCAACCTTTACTTTAATTTACATCAGTTTTCAATTGAAAATGGCACATAACACCACCAGTTCGCAAGTATTCGAATTTGTATTGCATAAACAGAAAACAGGATGGATCATACAGTGAAGTACACTGGCCTGCTTCTATTCCATTATAATAAACTCTAAGTAACTTATTCCAGCCCAAGGAATACATGTGATAGCTTTTTGATTACATAAAAATAAAAACATTAATACATCTCCATTACAAACCGAGCTCTCATTTCTTATCTGTTTTAGTAATAAACACTGTAAACTGCAGTCTGACGCTAAACTTTTTATTTATATTTTTAGTGAGCCTGATATTGAAATCTCAAAATAATTCTCTCTCTAACCATATGAGACAACTGTTAATCCCAACATCCTAGTTTGCAAACTGATTCTCACCATAAAAAGTCATCATCCTTGAGTTGCCATCTTTGAAAAACTAAGGATAGGAAATTGACATTTACTTTTGTCCCGCAAATTTGATCAACAAATTTTTCATGTGAAAAATTAATAAAACTTCATCTATCCACTTAGCACCCATTAGGTACAAATCATCCGCTTAGACAATATCATCAGCTTTGACAATTTTAGGTGACCAATAAGCCCGACATCCTACTTTGGAAACTGATTCTCACCACAAAAGAGCCTTCACCTTTGAGATCTTATCTATGAAAAACTAAAGATAGAAAATTCACATTATTTTTGTCCCAAAAATTTGATCAACAAATTTTTCATTGATAAATAAATTAAACTTCATGTATACCTTAGCACTCATAAGGGACAAATCGTCCGCTTTCACAATTTCCCCATTGCAGTTATACTGAAGTGCCCCAATGTAAATGTGAAAGCACTCATAAATGGATTAGGTAATATTTTTAAAAATCAATTTATATTTGAAATAAAAATAGAAATGAAACTATGCCACTTGCACAAAAGGAGCTGCAATAATGCTTAAATGAGAAAAACAAATATACAAACCTTGACATTAAGATAATCACAAATTGCATCTAGTATGAATTGAATCTCATCTTCATGTGGCTCTGGAAGCATTGTGATTGAGGTGCTAGAATCTGTGGTTCCTGCAATAGTCCGTCCCAACCACGGGAGCATAAATACAACACGGCCATCCTTAGTTTTCGGAACAATCAATCCCATTCCTTCTGGGGAGTAATAATCAGGCAGAATTATGTGAACCCCGCTACTTGGGCATATCATAGGTTTTGCATCTTTATCAATCATCATTCTCAAGGAATCTGAAAATGGACCTGCTGCGTTCACAACCACTTTTGCATATGCATCAAATTCTTTTCCTGGAGCGCTTAAGATAAAGTTAATAGCATTAGAAAAGGAAAACGAGAATTACCTAAAATAGACATTGTTTACAATATTATTCAACACAAAGCAAAAGGCTAAGGCTACATGAATTCCAACTAACATGGCAAATGTACACAAATGTTCATGGCAATCAGAATGAGCAAGATGATCCAATATGCAAGTGGATGATAAAGCAAACAAAAACAAATGCAACAAGCTCATTGAAAGGCAAATATCAAAATTTTGAATTAGGAATATTATTGAATTAAGATATATACCGTCTTACAGCAGCATTTTCATAAGAGCAGGAAGCCAATCACAGGCAAGCAATCTCTTGAGTACTTTGGGGTAGAGAAAGAAAAAATACAAACTAAATGGGAAAAGAAGATAGAAAACAGGATGCTGATGAAAAAGATCACTATACCTGATATATTGTCCCTGACTCGTGCACCAACTACTCTCTCACTCATGTCATCCTTGATGAGTGAAACCACTTCTGCATAGTTTAGAACAGCAGCTCCGGCTAGGGCAGAAGTGCAGGCTAATCCAACATTAAGCCTTGAATCATTCATTTGCCCATCATAGTACACAACAGTACCTTTCAAGTTTCGACCATGACCATTTCTTGCAAGGGTGGGAAAGAGCTCAATTGACTCATTTAAGGAGTAGTAACGCGATAAATGTAGCATGCGTCCGCCAGCCACCAAATCATACAGCTTAAGACCCATCCAGTAGTATACCACTTCAAACCAATCAAAGCATGGGGTCATACATGGTAGAGCATGACATAAATGTGGAGCATTCTCAATGACCTGTTTACGCTCCTCAAGGGCATGAAAAACCAATTTCAGTTGACCATAGTCAAAATTGAAGACAGCTTTCTCCAAGTATCGGACCCCTGCATCAAAATAGTATCAGACAATCAGCAATCAGCAGATTCGCTTTACCCATCACCCCAAAAGAAAAAAAAAGCCTCAATCACAGCCCTCAATAATCGGAACATGAGGGTGATCTAAAATGTTAAGTTCAGATGTGCCAAATAAATTCTCTAGGGACGAAGTTAGATTATCCCCCCATCTGCAAAAGGTATTGGGTAAAAAGTTATGTTTAGGTAAAATTCAATTTGCCAAAAAAAAATTTCTGCTCCTACATATCATTTTGCTCCGAAACTAAATTTCATGGCCTCGTAGGCTTGTTACAATTTTATAGAAAAATGACAACGTTGTAGGCGCCAGTGAACAAACATTTGGGGCAGGAAGGGATTCAAAATGGAAAGAGAATCATAAGGTTGAGTCAATGATTCCGTCATAGGCACCTATGGAGTAAACAAGCTGGAAAAGAAAAACCCTAATGCCCCCTTTCATCCCACACAGATTCATGAATCCAATAATAATAATAATAATAGCATTTGGCCGTTGTAGGCTTCTGTCGTGAACCACAGGACAAACAATCAGATCCTAAAACTGCTACAAGCATCCACAACAAGAATCCTTCCAAAAACCTACATGTTAAGGGTGATTTGACGAGAATTGCAGTTAGGTCACACAACCACGCATAACCAAGCCACAGAGAAAGTTGTTAAACAATCACAAACAGCGCAACAAAGGAAGAAGCTAAAGCGCCAAGAGCTTTGATTGAATAACATTCACAATCAAGGAAACGACTTAAGGGGAAACTACCTCCATGAATGAGCTTGGTGGAGCGGGACGACGTCCCGGACGAAAAATCCTCCCTTTCAACAAGTCCCACGCGGAGGCCGCGGGTGGCGGCGTCGAGGGCGACTCCGCAGCCGGTGGCGCCGCCGCCGACAACGAGGACGTCGAGAGGGTTGATCGGGCTGCTACCCATCAGCGCCGCTCTCTGCACCTCTCGGGCCGGCAGTGCGTGGTCAGCGATTTTGGCCCGTACGGCGGCCGTGGCATCAGCGGCGCGGTTGTCGGAGTGGGAGACGAAGGGTTCGCTGAGGCCGAGCGCCACCACGGCGCCGGCGGCTGCGAGGGCGACGGCCTTCTTCGCGGCCATTTTGGGACGATCAAGGTTGCATGTTAATGATCGGCCCGCCAATGGGGAAAGGGAGCTATACAAAGGCGAGGGAGGTGGACTTGGTCAACATGGGGTTTATGTCCTCATTGTCGATGGGCCGCTGATTAAGCTCGTCACTTACTTTACATACTTCAAAAGAAATTAATTTAAATTTTTTTAAAAATTAAATAATTTAAAAGTTCGATTTTAAATTGAGTTCAAATAATATAAAAAATATTCAAATTAATTTAAAATATATATATTTAAAACTCGTTCGATATCAAATTAAATTCAAATAAATTTTGAGTTATTCGATTCAAACATAATCTGAACTCAATACTCATTTGGCAAGCTAATTATTAAGACCATTCATGTCACATAATAATTTTTCATAAATATTATCTTCTAATCTCCTTTTATTTTTTTCTTTTCCTCCAAGGCAACAACTCTAAATAACATTAAATTAGCTCAAACGTTACAGAGGCAAAATTATAAGTTGCATACATGAATGTATAAGAAATAAATTAGCAATTAATCTCGAAAGAAAGTTAGCCAACACATTTTTTTCTCTAGAGTTTCATAAGTTCATTGAAATTATAATTTTTACATACAAGATTAAATAATCCAACATGACCAGGGTAGAATACAATATCAACGACGAAACACATGAAACCTTTAGATAACAAATTATGGCAAATAACTTTCAACATCTCTAAAATACATCAATCGTTTTTTGAAAAATAGATGCATATGAAATTTTATGTTTACAACAAAATACTTTCAAAGTAGTATATCTAATTTGTGGAAGAATATATCATCGACTTTGGCCTCCTGCATGAGGAGTGGATTGAACAAAAGAAACATTCGAGCCATGAAAGCATCATTGATTTTGAAAATACCAATAAAATTCAAAGATAATCATAAAGATCACTCCAAATTGTAGGTAACAAGATTGAAATATTTCCCACTATTTTCTAAGATACTCAACAAAACTTTGTGGGTGAATTAGCTCTCCAATTCTCAATATGAATGCCGAGAAAACAAAACAAAAGAGCCATTACAAAAGCACACTCTTTAAATAAGTGTATAATGTTGTCATTTCCTGGTTACAAATTCAATACGCTTGATTGACTTGATACCTTTCTTAGATAGTAAATCAATTGTAAGTCGACTATTATATTTAACCCTCCATCCCAACAATTTTAATCTTAGTACTAGTTTTTTCTACCCTTTTTGGTCAATCAATATTCTACCTATTGTTATATGTAGATCTTAATTCATGCAAAATAAAATGCCTAACATAAAACTTGCCCCAGGAAAGCTAGCCCCAAGCACATTGATCATCAAGTTCCGAGTTAGGAGATGATAAATCCAAATTTGCCCCAACCAGCAGAGGATCAAAGAATCTGAATATTTTACCTTCATTTGAACTACCATTATTTAATCTATTTGGATAAGAAACTAACTTAAACTCTAAATTCTTATATTGTTCCACCAAAAGAGGTATTGCACCGGTAATCGATGAAACTAGGATCCAAAGCAAGTTGTATATTGTTCCCATCACCAACAGCCCAATAAAATTTACCATAGATAAAGGCACGTACCCAGAATTCATGCCAAAAGAGAAGAATGGTTAGACACAATTTTCCATTCTAACTTAATAAGCATAACCTCATTTATCTCATTTAGTCTTAATACCAAGGCCGCCCTCCTCAACAGGACGACAAATATCCCTCCATTTTTCAAGATACATTTGCCGACCACTATCTTGTTTATGTCACTCCCCACCAAAATTTAGGTTGAGAAGTATCAATAATTGTCATTAGAAGAGTGAGGAAGGCAAAAACATCTAACCATAAAGTTATTTATAACATTACTAACTGATTTAATGAGGCAATTCTTTCCGACCCAAGACAACAAATGAAATTTCCAATTATCAATTCTTGAACGTATCTTACTAGTCAAACATTAAAAGTTAGCCGTTTTCCTACTTCCAAATTATAAGGGTGCACCCAAGTAAATACATCCGGATGACAAAATTTCATTTTCAAGTATTTGATTAGCATTTTCTTGAGCTTTAGATGTAGAAATGGTGAGAATGAAGTAGCAGACTTAGAGAAGTTGACACTTTGGCCAGAGACTTTAGGAAAAATGTTCAAAATATATTGTACAACATCATCTTGATCAAGATTGGTCTTACAGAAAATCGTTAAGTTCATCAACAAACAAGAGGTGAGAAATAGGAGGGGCTCATCTTGTAATTTGTAAACCATTAATTTCTTCTCTCACCATTGCTCGATTAACTAAACGGGAAAGACTCTTTGTGCCCTAATATAAATAGCTATGGTGATAAAGGATCCTCTTTTCTTAAGCCGTCAGAATGAGTAAAGTTCCTCAAAACTCTACTATTAGTAAGCAAAGAAAAAGACAATTATAGATTATAGCACACCAATCTTCAAAAAAGCTATGGCTTAAAACACATTGATAATATCATCCCAACTCATTCATCATAAGCTTTCAACATGTCCAATTTTATAGAAACCCAAGCTTGCTTGTGTTTTTTTGATTGAATATAACAAATACACTCATGGACCATAATAATATTATATACCATATAACATCCCTAAATAAAAGCTGCTTGATTTTTCGCTAATACACTTTATCAAGAAAGGCTTTAGCTTATTAGCCATGATCTTGGAGATGATCTTATAAGTTACATTACAAAGACTAATGGGCTTATAATCAACTACATGAATAACACCTTGTTTTTCGAAATAGGAAGAAGCCGTGTATGATTAAGTTGAGGAGACAAATGTTTTATATGAAAAAAACCTTTGAATCATACTTATTAAGTCTTCCTTAATCAAAGGTCATGTAAAATGATAAAATTTAGTTGGAAAGCCATAATAACCTGATGCTTTTCACTTCTTTAACGACTCAAAAACTTCGATTTTTTGTTTAGAAGGTAACCCCAATACAGTTAGATTACTTTTATTAGATAAAACCTTGTCAAACTGCATGTTATGAGGCAAATAAAATAACAAAGGAGGCCTATTAAAAATTTTGTCCCCAATCATTAATAAAAGAATCGACAATGTTCTTCACTGTCACAAGAGGAATGTCTTCATCAGTCACTATCTGTTAAATTGCACCTATTCTTCTTTTCTTTAAAGCCTAGTGCATGAAAAAACAATTATTATTGTCTTCTACGCTAATATTATCATTAGAAGCTTTTTGCATATGTTGAAAACTCAAAAATAACTTAAGATTATCTCAAACCTCAAAAACAACTAAAGACAATCTCAAACCTCAGTAGGAACCTCTTCAGCATTTTGAGAGTACCCATAGGATTTAAACAAATTACCATTAAGCTTAAGCAATTACAATTCCAAAAATCCAAAAATTAATGGGGGTTCCCTCCCATGCCTATAAGATAAATAATGATTGCAAGGCTAGTATTATGAAAAATGATAAAAATTAATTATAATTAATTAATTATAATTTTAAATTAAATACAAGTCAACTCATTCAGACAAAAATTAAGAGCACAAGCTTAAAAATGCACCTTTAGTATAAATCAATCTTAATTATAGTCATTAGTTTTATCTTACATTATCCAAGTACAATTCATTGTTCTTCACACATTCTAAATTATTTCAATGCTAATTTAAGGAAATTTTTCCTATTCAAACCATGCTAAATAACATTTCTCATAAACTTTATAACATAAATTATAAGTCTTTAAAAAATCAATAAATTCTAAATATTAAAATTCTTTCAAATTTTATAAAGTTGTTTTATAATTTTTTGAACAGAAAAATAATTTTTATTGTCAGCCTTTATAATAAAAATTAAACTTATTTGAAGGTACAAATGAAATGAAAGAAATCTTATTTTATATAAATAGAATAAATTATTTTACAACTATTTATTTAGAAAAAAATAAAGTAATAATTTCACATTTTAACCTTAATATCACTAATGCGAGGAGATCATTGTAAAACTAATATATATATATATATATATATATATATATATATATCTTCCACTTGTTTTTTTTTCTCTTTTTATCAATTAAATTAGACAAGCATGTAAGATAGCTTTTGTAATAATTGACCCACTTTGTCCTCCTATTCTTTGACCGCACACGTTGTTGCTAATGGGTCAGGTTTCGATCTTTGGAAGACTCGACCTAACCCAAAATTAAATAACCTAAGAATATACACATAAATATTTAGCCCCGAGCCCAATTTATTCAATCTGGACCCAAAACCAATAATAAATACATTTACACATATTTAAATATGAATACACAAAAAATTAAATATTTTATGATAATTATTATTATTTATAATAAAAAATAAAATATATTTTAAAAGATATATTATATATATTCAATATTATTAAAGAAAAACTAAAATTTGAAACAAAAATTAAATACTTTTAGGGTTTGAATCTTTATAGGGTTGGGTTTTGAGAACCACACCTAAATTCGATATGACATAAACACTGACAAAAATCTATAGCCTTAGACTCGACTCGGACCCGATATACTTGGGTAAGGTTGAATCACGTACCTTATAAATTATCCGGATTCCCGCGACATCTTCCCTAATGAACATAGACGACTTGTCGGTCAATTATCCGATCGCGGTCACGTCCACGACCACCGTTGGAAAGAGTGGCAGAACTCGGATGGTTGTGTAAGTATGGAAATACCTTGTCCATCTCCTCTTCTCCAATCAGTCCTCCCTCCCATGCCCACCCCACGAATTCTTCTTTTCTTGAGTGTTCTGAGGTCCACTGCAATGCTCCAATGGAGTTCAAACGGTAAAAGTTGCAGTTCGGATGACTGTTTTTCCCCAGCTCCTAATTCGGTCGACTGCCTGCTTCTACATGTCTGAACCATGAGCCTCTTTTCTTTTATTAAAAACTTCGAAAAAATTATTGTTGTTGGTTTTTCTCTTCATATACTCGTTGGAATCTCACTATTTGTTGATTCGTAAAAGGCATAAATGGAAATTATTGTTGTTGGTTTTTCTCTTTATATACTCGTTGGAATCTCACTATTTGTTGATTCGTAAAAGGCATAAATGGAAATTTGTGTTTTGGCATCTGTGTTCTACGATTGGTCATGCAAGTATAGTGCGATACTGTCGGATCAATTATCCAGTATTTGCAACGTGGTATCAGAAGATGACCCTAAGGCTATATGTCCCCCGACAGAAAAATACTTGGTTGTTAAGCAATGCAAGAACTGCCAATTGTGCAAGGCGAGTGGTCTCACTTGCACTCATGTTTGGAGTCTTTGTTGGCTTTCTTAGCTCTCATCCTGTCTATGCGAAAGCTATAAGTGACAATGGAAATGAAGATGTCAATTCATCAAAAGCGGCTCTTCACATGGAGAAAAAGTGTTTATTTGATTATTCGATCCCTGGTGAGAAAAAATTTCTTCTGAAAATACTTCTCTAACAAAATTTATCTGGGATCACGTGCTAACATTCTCATTCACTGTAAATATAATTTAGATCCTGATAGCTGCATCCTTATGACAAATTTTGATTTTACACTAATTTGGATTTTTTTTTCTAGGGATCCCCGGATATGGAAGATGTTTGTTTCGGTCGGTGGGCCATGGAGCATGCATAAGATCTGGCAGACGAGCTCCTAACGAAAGCTCTCAGAAAGAATTAGCGGTTGACCTCCGAGCTAGAGTTGGTTGCCTTCTGCTGGTGTTTGGTTTGGATCTTCCTCTATATATGCACTTCATTTTCAATTTTGGTCTGCCATATGGTATGAAATACGAGGAAGTTTCATGGAGATTTTGGTCCAGGAGACTGCCAAGATCTCTCTCAAGAGACTTCTACATTTTTTTATTATTTTAGTTTGTTCTCTTGAAAGTCAGCATCGAAATTTATCTTGGCACAGTTCATGGTAACCCAATATCTAATAAGAATAGTCTCGGTGGCAATTAGTTTTTTCCAATGACAAGACAGTGGGCCGTGTGCTTTACCATGCCTGCTGTGATATGAAGTCCATGAATTGAATGATGCCGCAGAGCTCTCAGAAGTTATACTTTGTTGTCTTTCGAACATGCTGCTGAATACAGGAATTAACTAAGGGCAATCTAAAGCTTTACCTAGTTGCTCCCGAAAAGAAAGTCCTTTTGTAGGCTAAGCTAATCATATGTCAAGAATATAGTTGCAAAATTCAGAATCAGAATCAGAATCAGAATCGGTTTTTGAGAGAGCCACTATAAAAAGATTGAATCGGCCTAAATTGATTAAGAATCAGTTCAGTTGGATCGGTCTAAATCATTTTAATCAGTCATATATAATAATTTAATAATACATAACATAAATATATAAAAAATAAGTATTAATATCATTTTAATATTATTGTATATATTATATTTTATAATGTTTTTTAGATTTTTTTAATTATTTAAAATTAATTATTATTTTTTACTCAAGTCAAAATCAGAATCAGAGTCAACTTTTAATTACGAGAATGCCACCCCCAACCCAACTCCTTTACCCCTGCCGCCACTGCTGACAACCTACCCTGCCCCGCCCCGCCTCCCCCTACTGCCCCCCCCCCATCCCCCCTCCTCACGCCTCTGCCCCGCCCCGCCACCCCTTCACATTGCCCCGACCCATCCCCCCATCGGCCCCGCCTCGTCCCCCTCCTTATACCTCTGCCCTGCCCTGCCACCCCCTTCTCGTCGGCCCCGACTATCCCACGCATATGGGCAGCAGCAGACCAACGGAGGGAGGGCAGAGGCAAGGGCGGCGGTGGAGGCAGTGGCGGAGGCAGACGGCCGAAGGGAAGGGGCGGTGGGGTGGCGGAGGGAGAGTAAGGGGTATTTTTATCATAGTATTTTTATCATTGTAAATATTTAATTTCTATTTTGTGCATGTATAAATAATTTATTTAATATAAAATTAAGGGTATTTTAATAATTTATTCAAAACCGATTTTATACCCGACTACAATTTTTAATTGGATCACGCCCGGTCCGATCAAGAACACTCACATTAATTTCCCGCTATGCGCAAAACAGGTAAATTCACATGTTTCTTTGTTGGGTCATTTCAGGTTGCCGATGAATTGGTCAAGAGACGTGCAGAAACTGAGTGGTGAGTAAGTGTCAAGCTCTAGAAAGTTTGAATGTATTTCTTGTTGCCTTCGTATATCTCGGGTTTGTTTTCTGAGTGGTATATACAGGTTTGTTGAAGGAGACTTTGATACTTACCTTGCCCCATATCAGAAAGCCACAAGCATGGGGTGGTGAACCAAAGTTATTTATTGCATCACATGTCCTTCAGTAAGTTCTTTCAATATCAATTTCTATAATTAATATTGGATATGGGAATTTGAACAGAGCGTAAAGAAAAAATACTGACATGCTCGTGCCCATTATTTTCTGCACAGGATGCCTATTACAGTTTATATGCTCGATGAAAATGCCGGCGGATTAATAGCCATTGCTGAATATGGAAAGGAGAATCCTATCAGAGTCCTTTATCATGGATTTGGTCATTACGATGCAATACAAATGCCTGGACAAAAGAGACAAACCTCCAAACTATAAGTTTCACATCAAGAGGTAAATCTATTTGTGCTAGCTTCCAATCCTCGGGACAGGTTTTTGTCATTCAATAGTTTGTGAAAAGCCGCCAACAATGAAGAAAGTTGAGAACCGAGACAAGTGCGTTTATTGACCGACTTAATTGTGCTTCTCTGATGCTCATAACTGGCATAACATTTGTGCCAATGGCTTTCTAGCAGTTCCTTGCGAGAAAGTTACCGAGAAAGCTTTTCTAGTTTTCACGTTGTTTGCATGGTAGGGCTGTTAAATGAGTGAGCGAGTCGAGCTCAACTTGTGCTCGAACTCGACTCGAATAGCTCAAAGTACGTTCGAAATTGACTAAATATTGAACGAGTTTTAAACATATACACTTAAAATCGACTCGAATATTTCTTTATGTTGTTCGAGCTCAAATACACTTAAACTATTTAATTTTAACGAGTTCAAAATCAGTTCATTCGGGAGCTCGAAACCAACTTGATCATAAGTTCGAACTGGAACTCGAAACCAACTCGTTTGGGAGCTCGAAACTAACTCGATCACAATGTCAAAAGTAACTTGTTTAGGAGAAAAATATCCGGCTATATAGATTAAAATTAATAAAAAATAGTCTATCAACATATTTATATAAATTATCTCAATAATAAAGGTCGTTTCAAGTTACAACCATATTTCAATTTTTTTTACAAAATGCCTACGACATCATTCAATAATAAACATTTCCAAAAAATAAAATACTTAGAATTGTAAACCCAAAATTGAAAAAAAAACTAATTAAAAAACGAGCATTCTTTGATATAATAATTTAATCAATCAAACTTATTAAAAACTTAATTAAGTTACTCGACCCAGTTAGTCTTGGATAACACATAGGAGAAGCATTTGGTAGCAGACGTATAATCTCTGCAGTTTGGCGACTATGGGACTGACCCTTAGCCAACAATCTCCCCTGGAAGACCATCATCTTAAAAATTAACAACTTCATGCTCCTTCTCCAATACTTCCCTTGGCACCATGGGCACAAACAAAGTAGCCGTAGCTTCTCCGTTGCACTTAGGGCTGCCAAACGAACAAGTGATGTAACACCCCGTTTCGGCTCACCCGTGAACCGACCCGGAAATGTCACTGGCGACTGAACCGTTCGCTAATATACTGGTTCGGTTAAGTCGACCCGGATCTGCCCTCGGCGTCTTAAGATGGGGATGCAACCATGAGATGCATGAATGGGAACAATTGGGTTCTAACGGAGTCCTACATGCATGTGATGATACGCAAACAAAACAAACCCATTCAACAAGCAAGAAATTTAAAAAAAATTCATTAATATTTACGAAAAAACGGACAAAATCTCCCTAAAAGTGCAATAGGGGCCAACCTGTCCACAACAAGGGTATATAAATATTTTATCAAAATACGATAAAACATAATAATCTACTATAGCATTCAGTCATTATCTCTTTCGTTTCGTCTGAGCCGAGTCTGAACTCCAAGGCTCCCTACTCATTCACAATTATCCACTCGTCTCATAAGAAGCAATTTATCAAGGCAAAAACATTCTAATTATCATTCACACAACATTAACACACCATCATTATACATTACACGTGCCAGGTACATGTGTGTGCGGTTCCGTGCTACTCCTCCGCAATCCCGACAGCTTTCATCGCTCGCATTCCTCACCTACATATATATAGAAAAACCGTCAGTAATAAGTGTTACCGGCCCGAAAAATAACTAATATCAATCTGGCACAGGAGAGCAAACTCTCCTGTTGAATGAAAACCATATACTTCCTCAAGAACTCTCATCAGGGCACATATGGGAGCCGTCGCCCTCGGGTCGATAGCGTCCCCTTTCTTTCTCATTCTCATACCTTAGCTATTTCTATATCACTTCTCGCATCAAATCTCATTCCTTTTGCCCTCTACACTTTTCATATTACTCCTGGCCTTGAGCACGAAGGCCAAGCACTCTCAGGCAGTCGCCTTTAGTACCCTTTGAAACCATAAGTCTAGACATGCATTGCATTGCAGTACCTGTGAACCTCCACACTTCTTCGGGTTTGAGGAACTCAAAGGTGGAGTTGTCAGGATCCCTCGGGAATGAAACAGCCCGCACACCATTCCAGAGCCCACTATCGATTCACACGTGCCCACTCGCATAGCACAGTAGTCGGATTTCCCTCATTCAATCTCTCACTGAAAACGCGAAAACTATACATATATATAGGTCTAGGTTGGTATTTATACAATAGGCCCGAAGGCATCGTGAGCTAGATCTGAAGTTCGAAAACAAACTCGAGGGGTCTCATCCTCGAGGGTTATTAATCCGAAAAATCGTTGGCTAAATGGCCCGAGTTAAGTGGAATCCGATAAAACGCCACTTAACTCGTCCTGCACATGATAAATCAAATACACAGTAGAGTAGCGTAAAAACAGAGAACGAGTCCTAAACGGACCTGGTAGAAGCTCCAAGCGTGTCCTCGTGCCTAGGCGGCGAGCTCATACTCCGTACCTACACATCGAAACTAAATACTAACGCCCACTCATGATGCAGTCATACATCCTATATCACGCATACATCCATCACACATCAATCAACACACATCAACCTATATCAATTCTAACAAATCTACTTAGGCTAGTTTGCATTAGATCATGATCATTACCTAGTTACCCTAATTAATTTCTTAGCCTCCATTTTTAACACCGCTCAATCAAACAAATTTCATATTTTATCCTTAATCCATTCTACATTTATACATATAATTATAACACGCAATTCACCAATCCTAGCATGCAATTCTAATAATCAATACTTTTAAATAATTAAGTTAAAATAACTTATACCTCGTGTGATTTGTGGCTCGAATTCGGCACCCTATGGCGTCCGAAGTTTGATAGGGTTCAATCGGGGGATTCGGCGGAAGATCAAGTGATTTCCGACGAATTTCAGTGAATCAAATTTTCCGGCGACTTCTGGTGGTTTTCCGACGAATGTTCCAGCGGGGCAATCGGGGGTAAGGGCTAGCACCGGTTCGGCGAGGTCGTCCCAATGGTGGTGACGGCAAGGGCGGCCGCGGCGGCAATGACCACCGGCGGCGGCGTCGAGTTCGGTTGGGGCGGTCAGTCGTTCCGATCAGGCCCACGGCCGGCTTCGACGGCGATGCTAGGTAAGGGGGAAACGTCGGGGAGGTCAAGGGGGTGGTCGTCATGGTCACGGCTGCGGCAGCGCGGCCTGGACGACGGCAAATTGACAAGGAGAGCGTCGCTGCTCGTGGGGCGATTCCAGTGTTGTGGCGGTGAGACGATGGCCGGGGTTGGTCGGGGTAGCACGGCGATGGCACAGCAAGGCAGGGCGGCGACGATCGGCGGCAGTGTGACGTCGGCGACGGCGGCAGCGGCAACAAGCACAAGGCGGCGGTAGGGTTTGGGTGGGGAAGTGTCGGGAAAGGAGGTGAAATACTCTAATGGCAAAATCGTAAATAAGTATTGACTCGATTCTCGAGTCAAAATAATAACTAGTTCGTAATAAATTCTAAAAAATCTAGAAAAATATGAAAAAAAATCCCATAAAATAAAACAAACACAACAACATCTAAATGACATGCTCTATAACTAATAACCCACCCAAACATAATCCAACGCGTCCTAATGCGTTATTCGGCCTAAAACTATTTCTACGATCAAACATATAAAAAAATACTGCATACTTTCATATATTATGATAACTCATTTCTCACCATCTTCTCGATGTTATCATCATATATTCAGGTACACCTGACTCTCATCGCTCATAACTCACGGCTGGCCTCGACTCAGCACGCGGTTCATGAAACTGACTCGACTCGAACCAACGGTCGAACCGACTGGTTCGGTAACGTAAAACCTTGACTCGAGTCATGGCTTTTACAAGTGAGCTGATCTCAATTTGTGCTCGAATTGACTCGCATAGTTCGAAATTTGTTCGAACTTGGCTCTAGATCAAACGAGTTTTTAATATTTATATTTAAAATCAACTTGAATATTTTTTATGGTATTCGAGTTTGTCTCGAGCTCGAATACATTTAAATTATTTAATTTTGACGAGATCAAAATCAACTTGTTCGTGAGTTCGAAATTGGCTCGATTATAAATCAAAAGTATCTCACTTTAAAAAATGTAATCATCCTGGTCTTCAATTTGAAGGCCTCCTATCTAAGCTATCTCACTACTTTGTTATTATATTGTATATAAATAAATATAACTTGTTATAATTAAACTTATTAGTATATATATATATAAAGACTATCTTAACCAGGGGCAAATAATGTTTCTATTTCAAACTTTAACCTAGATTGTTCGATTAAAAAAATGACCCAAATTTGATATAAAAAATAAAAAATAAAAAACAAAACACCTCCACCACCACCATTATTTAGTAAGTAGTTAATAATAACATTAATTTATGATTTTAAATATATTTTGAGTAGACAAGTGATATTATGTATATTTTTAAATTATTTTATCGAGTTAAGTTCGAGTCGAGCTACGAGTCGATTTCGAGTCAAGTTCGAGTTATAATCAAGTCGAGTTGAGTCGAACACTGCCTTGCTCAAACTCGACTGGTACGATTAGAGTTCGAGTTAAGTTCGAGCTCGAACATTTAAATGTCGAGTTTCGAGTCAAGTCAAGTCGAGCCGAACGCCAAATGTTCATGAGTTGTCTCACTAAATTAGCAGCCCTAGTTGCACAAACGACTAAATCGAGAGGGAGAGAGACCAACAACTAGTTAATGTAGGTCTCAACATTTTCTTCTTGCTTAGCATGTAATAGGGCAGCTAATTGAGCCAGTTAGCTCATGAGCATTTGGCAATCGACTCGGCTCGAAACTCGACATTTAAATACTCGAACTTGAACTCGAATCCTATGAGCCAAGCTTGAGCAAGGCCATGTTCGACTTGATTCGGTTATAACTCGAACTCGACTTAAACTCGAACTCGACTCAATAATATAATATAATAATGTACATAATATCATTTGCATACTCAAAATACATTCAAAAATGTGACAGGGGATATAATTTTACATTAGAATACACTTCTTTGGATTCTTCCCAGCCTCTAATTTCCAATTTTCTATTTCCTTCACGATTTCCAAAAGGTTCTTCAATGCGTTATCGATTTATCTAGTTAATAGTCATCTATTAAAAAAGATCACATAATTTTATGAAAAAAAATATTAATAGAAGATGCACACTTATATTAAAAATTTCTTCCATGTCTACTGAAAACATGATATGAACAATAATTATATAAAAAAAGGAAAGCACTAAATCAAACCCAAAAAATAAATACCCAACAAATATACATAAAATAGAAATCAAACATAGAAAATTATGTTATTTTTAAAAAATATCAAGAAATTTAAATTGGCTTAATTCAATTTAATTGTATAGCATTTTATTAGATTTTATTATTTTTTATTTAGTATTTTTGGGATTTATTTTATTATTATTGACACGAGTCAAGAGCGAGTCAAATATATTTACAAAACTACCCTTGCGTTCATTTTCTCCCCTACCGAAGCATCACTTCATCTTCTCTTGGGCGGCTGGACCTCTACTTATAGATGCGTCATGCCTCCCCTGTCCAACAACCTTCATCTCTGACCGGCGACCACTGTCCCCCCCGTCCTCCCCTGCAAGGACAGCGGCCTGACTTCCCTGGCATTCACGAAGTGCAATTCTTCCTCTCTCGGCCGCCTTCGTCTTCTGGTCGCCGTTGCACTGTGGTTGACAGGAGCCTTCATCTCCGGCCACCTTCCCCGATTCATCGCTTTCTGCCTGGACTGCGCCCTGAGTTCCCGAAGTGCAATCTCCCTCCCGACTGCCTTCTTCTTCTGGCTGCTGCCATTGTGGCCAACCATAGACATCATCTCCAGCCACCTTCCCATATCCTTCGCCGTCCTCCTCCGCCCAGATCACGGCCTTTGTTCTCCGTCATTCCCAAAGTGTAATCTTCCTCCCGATTGCCTTCTTCTTCTAGCTGACATCATTGTGGCTGACTGGAGCCATCATCTCCGACCACCTTCCCCGATCCATCGCCACCCTCCTCTGCCCAGACCACGGCCTGAGTTCTCCGACGTTCTCGAAGTGCCGGCCTGAGTTCTTCCTCCCAGTCTCAGCCAAGTTCTTCCTCCACCACTGCCATTGTGACAATCCTGGGAGGGAATTTCCAAGACAGGTTTTTTTTTACTATACATTAAAAAATCACTTAGCTATTTAAATTAATTAAATTCATCATTTACCCCTAAATTTTAGCTTCATTTCCTTGTAAAAATATTGCTTAATTTTTTAAAAAAATTAGTGTTGTTAGGAAAATTAATATCGTTAAGTGATAACGCACGAAACTTGCAACCGCTTAATTTATGATATAGAAATGTTGCATCAAAATAAAATTAATTGCTATTAATTTCATTAAAAGTAATTAATATATACAATAAATGAATGTATTAAAATAAATTATATGATAATTAAAATATATTATTATTTTATTTAATTATCTATCATGGTCGTTTTATAACCGTAAGATGAAATATTATTTATTATTTTTTTACATATGGGTTAAAAATTAGAATACACCCATGAATTTTATTCTTTGGAGATGATAATAGAATATATTTATTCCTTTTACACAATTTATTTATTTTTATTTAATTTAACATCTCACAATAAATGATATATGTTAATTTTTTCCATGATGAAGGCTGGATAATAGTTGTCTAAATATAGATGAAGGTAAGTGTACCTATCATGACAGTTGTGTCTGTTAATGCCTCCTCAACTGTCGTTGTATACATCCTCACTGGTTGTTGTTGTTGTTGCTACTAGGTCAACGCGATGGGCAATGCTAGTGGTGCCGCATATGCTAGGCTTGTCGGTCTCTAAGCTGTCGGTGCTTGCTGTCTCCCGTTTGTTACTTGGCCTCTCCTACCATTGCAGCCAACATACCTCTTTGACCCTGGCCCTTCTATTGTCTCGGTGGAATATGACATCTACCACTTTGTCCCTGACCTTGGCCCTAGTGGCTTCTCTGTTGTTGCTGCTATTGTGGGGTGCTGGGAAAGCTAATTGTTGTGTCGATGCTGGAAGGGAAGGCTATTGGACAAACTGCAGCCTGGTGTCTTGACTGGCCACATCTAAAACATGCATCAGTACTGGCTCTACATACACCTCCATGGTTACGTCCACAAGACTAGCACGCTAGATAACAACCTTCTTAAACTTGTCCATCCATCGCTCTCATTGTGATCGGAGCATCTGTTCGGCACCTCTGTTGTGCCCCATGACTAGGTTGGTACGGATGAGCGTGTTGTTGTCTCTGATCCTAGTCCCGACAAGGTCGAGTAGACAAGACTCATTCTTTCTCACCTACAGCTCAAACCACATCACCGAAGGTAGCAAATGTTTTGTCAAACTAGTGCTACACGAATTTCATAGTGCAAACCCTCATAAAAATGCTCGATCCTCCGTCGCTCAGTCGGTGCTAAGTACGGTGCGAACCTCTCTAGCACTTTGAATTTGGCCTCATACTATGATATAGTTCTGGGTCCACACCTGAGTATCTGAAATTTCCTCTCTTTACTCTTTCTGACATTCGAGGGGGAAATACTTTTCTTCAAGCTCAGCTCTAAATTCTTCCCAGGTAACAAGGTAACATCCTAGGGTTGCATGCCTACAAAAGTGGAGTCCATGACTAAATCCCACCAGATTCTCGCCTCATCTTGGAGTGCTCTTGTGATAATCCTGGCACGATGTTCCATCAGGCATGTCATACTCTTAAACATGCCAATTGATGATGAAATTCATAGGAAAGCCTCTTTTGCATTTAGCTTCCCTAAGGAAGAGCGTCCTCTATTTTTCACAAAGTGCTCCTACTATCAGAACCTAGCATCCCTTACATCTGCTGATCTGATCACTCCTCTTCAGAGCGGAATAGGTATATATGACAATGGACCCACTGGAGTTAGTAGTGGACAGACAACAAGGGGTAGTACACTGGCAATGGCAGTATCGCCATTACAATAGTTTGAGGTAGGCGAGGTCTTGGAACACCCTAATCTGATTCACTCTCAACCCGAACTGGAATCATTAAAATAGATTGAACTACTCGTAAATCGATTAATTTAGTTAACCCAAAAACTTAAATGACTATTATATAACCCTCTCGACGTCTCAAGATGGAGTACTGTCGCTAATGCACAGACAATGTATGAATGAGATGCAAACCCTAGCAGGATGCTCCATGAATGTCATGATGATGGTCACACCAAAAATAATTAAAATAGCAAACAAAATTAACGCAAAATTCTGCCCCCTAAAAGTGCAACAAGGGGACGACATGTTAAAATAAGGCACAATATAGTATATAAAATAATAGTTTTTACCACAATAAGATTCAAAACATCAACACGTCGCAATCAGGGTCTCGCCCCACCTGTAAATTATGCTCATCATATTCGGTTCATTTTCATCTTAGCACAGCAAATCATTCTTGAATATTTAGAACGTTTCCCAAAACAATTTTAAAACAAGTCCAAACATTTTTATCAGGGCATACGAGCGGCACAAACACATATACACAAACATGTTTATCCACAAGCATCATTCAAACCACATCATATCTTACGCAAATGTCGACGTGGCACCAAGTATGTGTGTGCAATGTAATCGCTACTCCTTTGTCAAGGTCAACATGTTCCATTCATATTCCTCACCTACATATATAATAAGAAAATGTAGGCAATGATTGTCACTGGTCTGAAAATAACTAATATCAAACTGAAACATGAGAGCTAACTCTAATGGAAAGCAAATAATCATATATCTTCTTCAGGACTCTCATAAAGGCAACCACAAAGGATGTAAAACCCTGAAAAATAATTAGGTTATTTTATTTAGGGTTTTGTAAATCTAAGAACGAACCATAAATATTATTTAATTTAATTAATTCTTGAAAAAAATAATACTATAAATTATCAATTTTGACCTTTAGCATATCGGTATAATGATATTTATAATATTTTTAGAATTTAACATCCATTCGTATTAACATAATAATTACTTTGTGACTTTACGTTATCATACAAATGACTTTTTGAATTCCACACATATTTATAAAATTTAATGTAATGACTTCTTAAATTTCACATATATTCTTCTATAAAGGAAAGTTCTATTGTTAAATGAAACATCCTCTGGATAAATTGTGAGTACATTTAGCTTTAAAGAAATTATATCTATATTAAGATTATGTGTCGTAGTTGCATGTACCTCATCACAATTTCAAGTTTATATAATTACTTTAAATGTCATATATTTTGATTTAGGAGTCTTGGTCGGCCTGAGTCCACATTCGATCACCATGCGTCGAGCGCAACCGGGGTCAAAGAATTGACTCAGTCCGACATCGGGTAGCACCCTTAAAAAATACTATGTGGGAGTCTTGGTTGACTTGAGTTCATATTTGACCACCATGTGTTGAGCGTAACTGGGGTCAATGAATTAATTCAATCCAACATAGGGCAACACCCCTTAAAAGATTAAATACCTGCCCCCATGCCAAAATGGGTAACAAGGCATAGTGGCGCAAGACGGCTCATTATGCACTTGTGATATTGAGAGGGTGAGTTAATGGCAAATATCGGTAACTACAGGTCGAGGGCCACGTAGCGTGTGTGTATATATATGGGATTGTAACTGGATGGGCGGCCACCCTCCCAGTATATTAGAAGCTTAGCATAGGCTCACAATCACTGAAGATATAATTCAGATATTATGGAATATATTAATTATTTCTTATAATTAAATGATTTAGTGTTTTTATCACTAATATGGAATTGTCTCCGCAAGTATGAGCATTAGAAGGATGGGTAGGGTCAAGACAACTAGAGGACTCTATTATAAGACTTTTCTTTTCTCGAGATTATTTGCATGGCGGTGGGATTTTGGTTCTGTTCATGGGGCTTAGATTATTCCGAGCATTTATTATATTAAATTTTATGTCAAGAGTTTATTTAAAATATTTAAAATTAATAAAAAATTAATTTATGAGACACTGAGTGTCATATAGTAACACTTGGCTCGTGGCTCGAAATGGGCAGATCATTACAAAGGAGCCATTGAGTAGCTGACTCAACAACGTCCCGATCTAATTGGTATTGTGCCACTCTCGGCAATACTTTTCTATTCCCACTATTGGGAAACCTATATCCTAAGCCAAATACTCAGGCATGCGCGTTCAGTACTATTTGAACTACAAGTCCGGACGCAAGCTGTATTTAATAGTACCGGTAAACCTCCATGTCCTCTAGGCTGTGAGCATTCAGTCATGGAGTTATCAGGATCCCTCGGGAATGGAACAGTTCGCCTACTAATTCAGAGCCTACTTTGACTGACACGTGCACCTGCTTGTGATACGTGCGAGTTGATTCATCTTCTCTTATCTCACTGAAAACTCGATGAAAATTATTTATAGGGCTGAGCGACGGAATTTATTATAATAGGCCTGAAGGCAACTTAAGGGGGATTTTATTTTCGAAAACAAACTCAAGGGATCTCATTCTCAAGGGTTATTAATTCCAAAAAATAATCGACTAGATGACTTGTGTTAAGTAGGGTTTGATAAATCACTCACCTGACACGTCTGACGATCTAGAAATAAAATCATCTGATAGAATGGAGAGATAAAACTTGAGAAGTGTGTCCAAATGGACCTGGTAGAAGCTTCAAGAGTGTTCATGCGCCTAGGCGGCAAGTTCCTACTCCTTACCTACACATCAAATCTAGAAGCTTATGCCCGCTAACTGAATGATGCATCAACTCAACATGAACATCATGCTCACAACACAATCATCATCCATCACAGTCAATAATCATCAGTGTAAAGATAATTCTAACTTATCTTATTCATACTAATTTTATTATGTTTTTTAAAATTATGTTGAAGTCGATTAGCATGCTTAGATTTAATTTATCTAATTAGATCACTAGCATCCATTTACTATCAAGCAAATCATGCAAGTCATTACTTCATTCACAATCAGGTATTCATTATATCAAACAATTGATTCTAACATGTTGTGTTAATAATTATCAATTTTAAATAATTAAATTGGAGGTAATTACACCTCGCTTAGTTTGCAATTGGTGACGGCTAGGGTTTCGTTGCGTGTCTCAAAGCTCGAATTCAGTGCTCAACAGCGTCCAAAGTTCGATTGGGTCCGACTGGATGAGCTTGGCGGAAGATCCGGCGAAATCTAGCGAATCTGGTTTTCTAGCAGGTTTCGATGGTTTTCCGGCATTTTTGGCGATAGTTGCCGGCGGCGGCTACTGGCGAGATAGTGGTGTACTGTTGGCATTGGCTCGGCGAGCCGACGCATCTACGACATCGACATGGTTCACGGAGGTGGCGGCTCGCTGGAAAATGGCAATGGCCGGTGGGGTGTGGAGATCCGGTCGAAGTGGGCGGCGTTGAGCTCCACTCCGGTTAGGGAAGGTCGTAAGAGGGTCGAAGACGTCAAGGCGACCACTGGATGGCAACGGCGACGACGACGGTCGCCGGCGGAGGGATCGACAACAAGAGCGTGGCGTCGGAGAACATTTTTGTTTTACATGAGCTCTGACTTTGATATACATTATTGGAAAGTTAAATGGGAAAGACTTGAAACTTTCTGATTTCCAAAGTTGCCAAATCAAATAGGATAAGTTATCATCAGTGTTTTTGGCATGTTGAATCTTTTGATGGTCAAAGTGAATGATAATTAGAAATTTGAATACTGAAAATTAATGGTTCTTCTTAAACCTGGTAGAGCGTCTTGATTGTAATAGAGTTGTAGTTTGAGAAGATGCAAAATTTGTTTAACTGATAGATCAAACTAATCAGATGGATTTGTTGTGCTGTTCTTTGGGTCGCATAGTGATAGTAAAATGGTTAATCTGAGTCTAGATAATCAGTTTGCAGTTCCAACATTTTCTGCGTGGGCGTTGTGGATGTTCCTTTTTTTCGTAATGCTTATCTGTTGATATGGTATGATTCTAAAACCAGCAACCGAGTACAGCCCAATACTATTATATATACTGGCATGTTTAGGAATTTAGAAGTGTAAGCTTATTTGGACTTCTTTTGTGTTGACTGTAGTTTTTTTTTGTTCTTAGGCACTAGTTGCTCCTGCAGCTCTCATTGCTCAAAATGCGGGTGTTGAAGGCGAGGTAGTTGTGGAGAAGGTGAAATCTAGTGAGTGGGAGATTGGTTACAATGCTATGAATGACAAATATGAGAATCTTCTTGAAGCAAAATGCTATGAAGCTCCGGCCAAGGTGACAAGGTGTGCACTGCAAAATGCAGCTTTGGTAGCTGTAATTGTCCTCACAACTCAGGCCATCGTCCTGGAGAAGCCTCAGCGCAAGCCACCTATTGCTGCTCCGCCCCAAGGCCTGACGGTATAGAAGAATTCCATTAAATTTTTTGCGTAATATGGTACGTGGCAGTTGATAATAATAGACTGAAGTATGAGTAGGGTTGCTAATTGTGCGAGCCAACTCATGAGTATTTAGCGTTCGGCTTGACTTGACTCGACTTGAAACTCGATATTTAAATATTCGAACTTGAACTCGATTCGAACTTGAATCTTACGAGCTGAGCTTGAGCAAGGTTGTGTTCGATTCGACTTGGTTATAACTCGAACTCCTGAACTAGATAAAATAATATAATAATATATTTTTTATATTATATTGTATATATATATATATATACACAATATAATAACAAAAAAGTGAAATGGTTAAGATAGTTTAAGTGATGTACTTTTGACTTTTAATCGAGCCGGTTTTAAAGTCACGAACGAACTGGGTTTAAGCTCGAAAAAATTAAACAGTTTAAGTGTATTTAAACTCGAGTCGAGTTCGAACACATAAAAGATATTTGAGTCGAATTTGAGCATGTATATTCAAAACTCGTTCGATCTTGAGCTCGAGTTAGAATGAATTTCGAACTATTCGAGCTGAATTTAAACACAAGTTAAACTCGGCTCACTTGTTCAATTAACACCCCTAAGTATGAGCTGGTGCAGCCCGGATTGTTGGGTAAGCGAATTGAATAATTTCCATTAGCAAGCAAGTTTTGGTGGGAGAGACAAGTTAACACCGGCAGGAAAAGTGGGGCGGTTGTATGGAGTTTTCTGCTCCTTTACGTTTTCATTGGACGAGTCGATATGATGATATGATCTCCTTTTGTATGAAATATTTAATCGAGATTGTAGAATGGATGGCCTAATAGGGCAATTTGCATTTAATTTATACTAACATAGCTTCTTTTTATAACTGTAGCTAAAACTCGGCTAAAACTGTTTCCCACAGCTAAAACCTGATGTTTTTTTTAAAAAAAAATTTGATGGCATTTTGTAAGCCTACCGTTTGCTTTGCTCGGTCTTATTTGGAAAAAGGCAATCAGTTGGAGCTTGGAAAACACTTGTATGAATAAATAGTAAACAAATACTTGTTGCATTCTACAATAAAGACTTTACATAGGACGGCTTAAAAAGAACACGGGCTAGCATAGGCTCTACTCGAAGAGCGAGCCTTTAAATAAAGAATAAATTTTTTTACCATATTTATCTTAAAATTTTTTATATAAATATAATTAAATTATAAAATGTTATTATATGATATCAAATTAAATAAATTTATCCATGATTAACTTATCTCAACTCACCTGATAAGCAACCCTAAAGAGAAGGATTGGGAAAGAATAGAAGGATAAAAATGGTCAATGTTTACTAATCAAACCTCCATCAAATATGCAAGGGTAGACCAGGCTAAAAAGAGAAACGTGCTTGATAGATCATAACATGTTATCTCATCAGCACCGCCCTAATGCTTATTCCGAAAATTCCACCACCTTTTCTTTTTCTTTGTTTCCTCGAACATTGGCATCTCTGAATGCAGGAACAAAAAGAATGGTAGTGAAAAACAATCCACAGGGAATATAGAGGCACATTTAATAACCGTGATGAAATTCTCTACCTCCTTCAGGATAAATAGAATTGTAGTGTACCTCAGCCCAAAAGCTCAAAAAGATAACTGCATCAATTCCGAGATTTAAGTCAAATTCAAACATACATAATAAAATGATGAACATAATTCCAAGTACATAAAGCTAAATGTCTAGCATTCAACAGGTTGACATATTTTCTGCCACAGTTATCAATCATTGTTGCAAGGTAGCATAATGATTGACCTAGGACAATGATGCTCTGGCTAAATACATGAAAAGTTACACAAAGAAGTCAGCCCATCAGCATTTACACTTCAAAGAAAGGTTATTGAAACATCCAATTTATCCCAATTATATATTTCACAATCATTATTGCCATTACTATCACAATTCATCCACCATTTTCATTTCCTAGATGAAGTTATTTGTCAACAAAGAAAGTAAAAGGCTATTCCTACATAGATGGCAGCATAAAAGAATGAAGCTAAAATGAAAAGCAGGGAAAGAAAAGAAACTTGAAAAGGAGTTCATAAAGAGCTTAGCAAGGCTCAGGTAGAATGTTACAAAACCATAATTTCCCAAAAACGCGTCCTTAAAAGCTTTGACAACAAACTTAAATGTGAACTCAGCCATTTTTTGGTATTTCTTCAAAAGTAGTCATAAGCATGAACTAAATGACTTCATCATTTCTATGACAACTACGTAATTTACCTCCAACTAAATAACTTACTTCGTTTAGACTTCTGAACATTGGGAAGAATTTCAATATAGCAGGTATCTTTAAATGAAGTTACCACAAAGATCTTAATTCCATACTGCAAAAATGAAGAGGTGTATATTAAAAAGCATTGTAGGAACAAACAAATGTTAACGAACATACAAACAGCAGAGCAACATACTGAATCTGCAGCAGCTTGTAATGTAACATGGTCACCCCATTCACCAGTACTGTTGATTAAACAAAACAAACATCAGGAGGAGACTCCAAATGATTATGAAAGATCAACAAGGAAAGAAGAATACCTAGAAATTTTCTTCAAATAGTCCCCATAAGCCATAGGAACATATCCCTCATAAATTTCAGGGTAAGACTTAAGCTGGCAGATGAAACAAGTTAATAAAAGATAAACATGACCTAGAAACATTCTCCTCAAAATGATAAAAGAGAGATAATAACCACCTGATTCACAACTTGTTGCCTCACAAACTTATGGTGTTCAGGAGACCGATAGAACTGATCTGACAGTGCCCGGAACTACAAAGACACATATTAGCACAACCTGTCAGCAGTTACAGGCGTGAAATATAAAGTCCAATGACAGTCAAGAACTAGATAATGAAAGATGAGGCTACTACATGGGTAAAACCCAGCAAAGCAAAGAATAGCACTTGAAGTAGAGATGAAGCCAGTTTGGTTCAATACAAACCCTGTTATCTCCAACAGAAATTTTAGCCCATGTTGGATTTCAAACACTGTTAAGGACAATCTTCATTCATATCACCTTCCCCTATAGGTTCACGATGGTTAAAAATACCAGTTCTTAACAATGTAGGGCTACCTCCATTTTTCTTAAGGGTTCGATCCGTTTGGTTGTCGACATGAAGAAATGTAAATGACATGGAAAATTTTAGATGGTCAAACTTACTAAAAGTAATATCTAATATAATCAATAGAAAAATTAATTCATGTTAAATATATTTTGTGTTCAAATTAATCATGATCACCTCCAAATAGGTCAGTGGTCACCCATGTGCTCGTCCATGTGTAAAAAATTTCCCCATTTTTCTTATTTCTTGTAATCAGAAAAGGGGGAAATTTGTTGCTCATGGCAGAGCACAAGGGTGACCCACTTAGAGGTAATCATATTTATTTTATGTTCCCAGTTGGTTGTAATCATTAATTTGTACACAAAATAATTAACTAAAATTTTTTTATAAAATACATTAAATATAACTACTTTTTTTTGTAAGGACGGCTGTTTTAAAATTATGTCATTTACATTACTTTCATGCCAACCCTTAAAATTCTTTGTGTTTGGATTACAACTCTTGGACAGGTGTGCTTGCATTGTTAACAACAGACAAAAACCAGGTTATATATCTTGTGAAATATTAATAATCAGATCATAAACAAAGTTTAAATAAAATTGAGACATGCTGCCTTTCCATTTATTGGGTATTTCAACTCCAAACCATTACGTAAGAGAATAGAGATGTAACCAAAAACTAAAATTGCAGACCACCTGTAAACTAGAAAACTTTGACTCATTAAAACAAGTTCCATTTCCCACCAAAAAGATAAAGCAAATAATTATATTCTTATATGTCGGCTAGCACACCAGTAGTAAATGGAAACACATAATTGTCAACTATCAAAACAGCCTACCTGACAATTTCCATCACCCTCGACTTTAAGCTCCCCTAGATTATACACCTGCAACCTATAAACCAAAAAGAATATGATCTGGGAGTCCAGGCATGCTTGACAGTATACCTATTAAAAAAAAGTTACAGCACACTTTTTGCATTTGTGAGATGCACCAGAAAGTTAGAACATGTTAAAGCTTTTTTCACAGAAGATAAATCTGAAGCTGAACCCAGCAACATCACCTCAGTGAATGAAATGCCAGTATGAGATTAAAAATAAAAAAAGGTTTGTTACCGTAATTTATAGAGACATTAATCAATGCAACTTGGACATAATGATTTCCTTAGCATTTGGGGAGTTTTAATGTTGTAATGCCTAATATGGAAAAAATATAAATATAGCATATTGCCCAGGAAGAAAGAAGTGTACCTGTCCAGCAGTCTCTGATGATCTGATATTGCCTCATCAACTGAAGGTATGTCTCCATTGATTCTAGGAACATGCTGAGAGAAAGTTGAATCATAACAAATTTAATCCCATCAATTGAAGTCCACTTAAAAATTAAGGGCTGGTTAAACAGACCCGGGTCAATGATCCAAACATCAGGAAGGAAATTAAAAAATAGGTAAGTTCAGTTGATTAGGACTCACAGGAATAGGCACCATCTGGTTAAATCTCTTTCCTACTTCTCCATACAAGGCTGAGAACTCGTCAGAGTCCAAATTGGTAGTCCAATCTTCTACATCATATGGCCTTTCACCAGTGCTAGAACATGAGCTAGAGGACTCCATATCATCAGACTCCCCTGCTCCTCCTTCATGCCCTGTGAGCCACAAAACAAACAAATTGAAATCTGAGAAAACCAGATAACTGGAAGTAGTCGATATCAAAATAGTCCCTGTCACCTGAACCATAGTTATTTGGAGATTGCCCAAACCAATCTTGTGCAAGGATGGAGGCCTGCGTGTGTTCAACACCAACATTTGATGTCCCAGCAGCTTCTGCAACAGTAAGTTGTGAGAGCTCTTCCTGAAGAGCATGGACGAGCATCTCATCACCCTCCACATTGGATGGCGAAGAGCGGTAATGGTATTCACTTTTGGACTCTCCATCATAATAGCCACAATTTGGTGGGCTCGACGTGGTGCAATACACGTTGGTGGGATAAGAATCACCAAAATCGAGCAGATTGAGACCCCATCGGATGACATCAGCATCCTGATCGTAAGTGATGGTCGACATGGGGGAGCACTTCACAACTTAAAAGGAAAGGCCTCAACAACAAAGGCACCGTGTTTGCTTAGCTCAGAAGCCCAAGTCACCTGCTGGAACAAAAAGCAACCGTAAATTGCTTATGAGGGTAGGATCAAGCTTGCAACACAGCTGATATCAAAGTAAAATAAAAATAAAAATAAAAATAAAGGAGCAATCGTTCTTTGATCTCAAATATACATGTTAGCAAATTCCCAAAAAAAAAACAGTTATTCGTTATGCTTCCATGCTTCCAAATCTAATCACAGTTGCGTTCCTCGCTATGAAACACGAAAAAAAAATCGGAAATATATATGCATACCGAGCAACAAAGGATATAATTTCAGAGAAATAGATCCCATCGTTGATCAGAACAGCACATTCGATTCATCCAACTCGACAATCTAATCAATTTCAGCAAAACCCACACTAGCACAGACAAATGAAACAACCACCACCACCTATCACTCATTCAAGAAATAACAGCAATGCAAGAAGAAAGCCGCTCACTGCCACAAATATATAAACAACGAAAACGGCAGAATAAAGAGACAGAAAAAAAAAATCGCGATTTGCCTTTCTGAATCAGCATAAATATAAAACATCCACCAATCAACAACAACAACCGAAAGAAGAAGAAGGAGAGGCCGTAAAAGAGCAAGCAGACCAGGGAGATCGACGACGGGGGATAATGCGGCGAGCGTGAACAACAACCAGGAATCGTGAAATCTAAGCCGTCTTTGGGGAAGGAGGGGAGAGGGACGGGATCTCGTAAAATATATCGATGATGATGTTGATGATGATGATGGCGGAGCAAAGAAAGGGGAAAGAGGATGCGTAGGTCGGCGACGGTGTTGTTCACGCGGGCAAGCCGGAAAAGGACACGACGCTTGGGCTTGGCGGCGGCCGAAGCAGTTTCACTCGCCGGAGCGCCGCCGCGGCCCGGTGGGGTCCCTCCTTCTTTTATTATTATTATTTTTTATTTACTATTCTTCCTCAGGCGGCCTTCGGGGGAAAAAAACACTAAGACAGCAAAAATTGCTTTAACTATTTTTTTATCAAGATTTCTTTTACCCTCGCAATTATTTAGTTAGATAAAATTTAGGATGGTATCTAAATTATAGAATTATGTTTAAACTAGTGGAAATCCCACGGACTTAATGAACATCTTTTTAAATCTAATAATTTTAATTTATATAAAAAATTTGACATTTTATTTTTAACTTGGAGTTTTATTCATTATATTAAATAAAATTTGACTCTAATTAGACATCTTTACTTGGTTCAATTAAGATTTTTACTCAAATTTAACAATTATTTAATAACGTATGAGAAAATTAACTTAAAATATTATTATTTTTAAGTAATGCATGTGATAAAAATAAAATTTACCAAATTTAGACAAATAATATATTAAAAATTTACTTGAATATAAAATCTATCATATAATATTATTCGAAATAAGCGTACCTTAATCTTGAAATCTATAGTCTAATTTCACAAATTCAAATATTTCAAATTGTTATGCATAATTTCTCTTATTTATGTAATGGGATACAAGAAAAAAATATAAGACATTTAATTTGAGACCATAACCTTTTATATAGATCTCTTATAATTCTATAGATTATATAAATGTGACAATGCAATTTCCCTTATTTCTAATTTGGCCCAACATAATGAATTTGAAATAAGTATATTGGTTTCAACACAGACAACCTCCATATTTTAATTAACTGATGTTTCTACAAACCATTTGAATTAAATACTATACAAAACACATAAATATCATAACAAGCCATATAAAGAGATATTATTAAGATAACTTTCAATGTATAATTAAATTAAATTAATTTTTTAGACGGTATGTGAAGAATAAATTTAACATATAATTTTATCTAAATTATTTATAATATATGAACCCCACGGCGAGAAGCGTTATAGAGGCCCCTTTCAAAAACTAGGGACGAGAAACATTCCAGTCTTAGAATGTTGTTGCTTTCGTATATTAGAGATTAGAAGATTAAAAGATAGTTGTGTATTGTTTGCATATGGATTATTATCTCTTCTAAAATGGTTTGCCATTTTATATTGAACCTTATGGGTTTACTTTAATATAGTAGTAGAGCCAATCTACTAATTATGAGTATATTTTTGTAATACATTTGTCAAGTATTTATTAAAACCCAAATGATATGTGAACGAGGATTACATGCAAATCGTATTAGATTTTAACGTATGGGAGAGAGTTAAAATAGTCTCACGTCTCGCTATGAAATATATAGTGTATTGTGGTTGTCATTTTGTACATAAGCTTGCGGAGCCACTTTACAATACTAACCCTTAGATTAGCACTTAATTCAAAAAAATGTTTTAAGAATAATCATGAACAATCACTTGTGACAGTCTATAATAGTCTCTTTGGCCAAAATTGACATTTATATAGACCAACAAGCTGGTCTCAACTAGACCATGAAAACCAACGACATCGAGTTATTTTGATTGAACTACCGGAGCTTTAACTAAATTTAGTTGTATGCTAGCTTTCACAGGGCTAATATAGGGTCTTATTTTTCGCCCTAATCTTTCCCCGTGCGGTGTGTTTCCCTCCGCGGAACCACCAGCCAACAGTATTATACAGCCAGCGGATGCACTGCACAGCACCACTCCGGACACCACCTTCGCATACACTCGAGCAAAATACCGGTACTATGCCCGATTGCTGGCGCGTCCAGGTACCGGCGCTCGGCCTCCCGGTTGCAGCGCACTGCCGGACACTTGCTCGATCGCACCAAGTCACAGCGTGATACGTCCCTGTACCGGTCACCCACACTTGCAGGAATCACCGATCAGGTTCTCGGTCACCAAATCCGACGCACACACAATATTTTACGGGAACTTAGCCCAACCTCTATTCCATTAATATGAAAATAGGATACAAGTAATCTATACACTAGACTACCAGCAAGTTGTGGACATTCACTCCCCACGACTTGGCCTCTCGACAGGACTTCTCAATCGGCCACACGCTCGAGGTTGCTGGATAGAACTGGGTGACTCGGCCCTCAGGGCAGCTTCTCTGGTGTACCAGTCCTAGACCCGTCCAGGACTGGCTGCAAAAACACCCCAAGGCGTCCCCTTTCCCCGACTTGATCTCACCTCTCCACAAGGGGAGACACTTACCCACACTTGTTCTATCACTCTAATCTATTCTGCCTCACCACCAAATGAAGCTCCTCCTTATATAGGCATTGGCTGGACAAGAGGGGCACATCACCTTGCTGAATCCTGGCCATCCAATCCCCGATCAATGGCTCAGCATGCTCAATACCAGCAGTCACCTTAGTGATGTTCCAGCACTGCCCTTCACCGTTGATCACCTCATCCACGGTCCAAGATGATCTGCCAACATCACCACAACTCTTGGAGTTCCAACACATTTACTGGAAAGCCCATGGTGCACTCTAGCCTGCTGGTCGACCCTCATGGTTCACCCTGGCTAGACCTGGTACCGACTCAGCAACCGGCAGGCTCCAGACCACCCAGCACTCAGTACCGGCTCCAAATACGCTTGGCCCCGGGTGCCTGCTCGTCAATCCTCAACACCAGGTTAGTCCTGCCCGGTCTTTTGATCGATCATATTGCTGGCACGCGCGGTGGTGCTCGCTCGGCACGCACATCTGGTTCCTGGCATCCTGCTCAGTCCCCCACGCGCTACTGTTGCCCACATGCTCAGTCCCGTCTTCTAGCACAACTCGACCTCGCATGTGTCTGGCTCCTCCCCTGCTCGGTACCCCAACTGCACTCCAACCTGCTGCATGACTCTGGTAGGTTGTTCCACCACACGAATAACACCAACTATCCGCCTTTGACACGGGATTCGCTAGGGACAACCGCCAAACCTAGCGCCCGACTGTCCCACAAGCTAAGCCTGTAACACTAGCTGAAGTTTGGTCGTATCAAATTAAATCAAAACTAGTTACATCGATAACAACTAGATATTATTATTACCCGGCTAGACTTTGTTGTCTACGATAGACGTTGATGATTACTATCTTCTTAATTCTTATGTTTAAATTGTGAAAAAGAAAAAAAGCAGAAAAATGCACATTTTCACCTTTGTATTTGTTCAGTTTTTATGTCATGTTAGAAAATTCCTTCATAATTATTTTTTCACAAAAAAATACAAATGAGAATGATATTTTATAGTTTTTTAATTTTTAGCCAAATACATACGATAAAATAAAAGAAAAATTATTTTTTTCTTTTTAATTTCTTTTCTTTCTTAAATGGGTGAGCCTCTTTAGACAAACCTTGTTTAAGAGAGGGGGAGAAAAAGAAAAATACCTTTGTTGTCAATTCAAACATAATCATTTACTTAAATAGAAGATATCGGGGATAATTTATGAATTTATTTGTATTTTTTTTTCAATAAGTATTTTTGCATGTTTTTTTGCAATAAAAATTGATAGAGACCTTTCTATATTTCTAATTGATTGTGTTATTATAACTATAATAATAATAATATAAAATATTTATAAATCAATAATATTTGTTAAATTTTTATAAGTTATTGCTAAAATAAAAGTAGCAAAAAGAAATAGCAAACCTATGAAATATAAATCGAAGAGACTTATTTGCTAGCCATGACCTTTTAGACATTAAGCAACCAAATTTTCAAGATACAAAGTATCTCAGTCGATAAAGAAGGATACACTCATTTTATATTTTTGAGAAAGAAAACTCGGTAGATAATTTTTTTAAAGAAAATGCATTTAAGACTCGGAAGGACTCCAAGTTATCCCACTTTTAAGTCTAGATTCTTAAATACTAATTAATGAGTTTTAAAAATCATGGTTTGACCGCCGGCATATGGCGCGTGGTCATTGGTGACAAGTGACAACTGACATGGTCTCGGTCTCACTAATTCCCCTCGTACACACGTATCCGACCATTTTGACAACTGAAAATGCTTCCCAAACTATAATATCCCAATGATGTGACACAGGACTTTATTTATATCTCTTGGAAAATTTTGTGAAGGACTTGATCATAAACCTACATAAGCGTCAACATTATATTTTTTCCTTCTTTAAACGCCATTAAAAAAGCCTCTGTTGTTCTACCAATGAGATGGTTATTTTTTTCTCAAAATAAAATAAGTTCAATGTCATATTCTCATAAGCTCTGCGACGGCTTTTAGTAAGCTCACGAGGTTAACCATTATGAATAAATACAAATTTATGTCTCATATGTGTCATTGTAAATATTAAATTCTATTGCATGTTCTCCCTTATTAGGGTTGCTAATTGAGCAGAGTCAGCTCGTGAGCTTTAGCGTTCGGCTCTGCTTGACTCGACTCGAAACTCGACATTTAAATGCTCGATTCGAACTCGACTCGAACTCGAATCTTACGAGCCGAGCTTGAGTAAAGTTGTGTTCGACTCGACTCGACTCGGTTGTAATTCAAACTCGACTCAAACTCGACTCGTAGTTTGACTCGAACTCGAACTCGATAAAATAATATAATAATATAGTCTTTATATTATATTATATTATATATATATATATATATATAAAATATAATAACAAAGAAGCAAGATAATTGAGATGGTAAGTATTCACCTTGATGACTTCAAGGTTGTGGGTTCAAACCACATTGGCCTCACTTTTTAAGTGAGGTACTTTTGACTTTTAATCGAGCTGGTTTCGAGCTAATGAACGAGCTGGACGAACGATCTCACAAAAATTAAATAGTTTAATTATATTCGAGCTCGAGTCGAACTCAAACACATAAAAGATATTCGAGTCGAAGTATATCCAAAACTCGTTCAATCTCGAGCCGAGTTCGAACACATGTTGAGCTCGAGCTCGCTCGCCTCAATTAGCACCCCTATCCCTTACACTCCACATTAATATTGTATTATTTATTTATTAAAAAAATAGAGAGAAAAAGATGCCCAGGAAAAGTGACGATGAACGAGTTGGACGAACGAGCTCACAAAAATTAAATAGTTTAAGTATATTCGAGCTCGAGTCGAACTCAAAGACATAAAAGATATTCGAGTCGAATTCGAGCATATATATCCAAAACTCGTTCAATCTTGAGCCGAGTTCGAACACATGTTGAGCTCGGCTCGCTCGCTCAATTAGCACCCATATCCCTTACACTCCACATTAATATTGTATTATTTATTTATTAAAAAAATAGAGAGAAAAAGATGCCCAGGAAAAGTGACGATGAACGAGCTGGACGAACGAGCTCACAAAAATTAAATAGTTTAAGTATATTCGAGCTCGAGTCGAACTCAAAGACATAAAAGATATTCGAGTCGAATTCGAGCATATATATCCAAAACTCGTTCAATCTTGAGCCGAGTTCGAACACATGTTGAGCTCGGCTCGCTCGCTCAATTAGTACCCTATCCCTTACACTCCACATTAATATTGTATTATTTATTTATTAAAAAAAAATAGAGAGAAAAGATGCCCAGGAAAAGTGACGACGGAGGAGAAGAAAATGCACTTAAATGCGAGCGTTCGGGAATGGTTAAGATTCAGAGCTTTTTATGCATCCCAAAAGGTGATTATATCTTCTTCTATAAATAAAGGTGATTATATCACGTAACCAATGCTTACGAATTACAACTCTCCAAGTAAAATTAATTAAATGACTCAATAATTCTCCATCTTGATTGCCAATTGACAGAACCATATTCAGGTCTAAATATTCGGCTGCTTGTGCTTGCTTATCGTAACGATCTATTTGTGTTGTATTGTATAAATTAATTGTTAAATTGAAGTTAACAATTCCTTCAATCGGGCATTAATTTCATAATTAATATATCTTTTCTATAGACAAGGGCATACGACTAACAGCACCACACCAGCTACATAAATAGATTGAACAACCGGCGTGCTTGAATTGCACATTTGAGACATTTGATCTTGTACGTAGCAGGAAGAGTTTGCAGACATAATGATGACAATGATCCCTTAGTAGCGTATCTACAACTTGCTCTGTTGCTCATCAAATAGGCAAATTATAGTTCATCTGTTTGCACAATGATGCAACTTCAATCAATCTCTTCGTATACCAGCTCCTACCCATTTAAGATTGATGTCATCAGGCCGATTGCATAGTTCAGATTGATTGCCGGTCTGACACAAAGGACAGAAATACAGATGCATGACATGAAGGCTTGGGCAGTACCAGGACCCTCACCACCCGACTTCTCAATATGTCCATCAAGAAGGGGAAGTTGGCTCGCATGGAATTTGCCCTAGCTTGATGGAACCATACCGGTCAGGGCCCATCGTTTACGTCATTCACTCTCCATGACCTCTATTTTCACAGACTGTCTAAATAAAGGCATTACCAAAAAAACTCAGGTCCGGGAATGGCGCCAGGCTAGGGCGCCGCTATGCCCCGCTGCACTGCTGCGGCCGGCCCCCGTACTATGCAAAAGAATCACCTTTCGCAAGATGAAAATTGTATAACAGGTTGGGCAAGGTAAACTCTTGAAACTAATATTCGATGGAGACTTAAAAACACCCCACTTAGGACGGCTATTTTATCAAACTGATTGCTACATGATACCATATATATGGGTAGCGAAAAATTTAGCAGGATTACCTGGAATTCATAAGTCACATATATAAAAAAGGAAGCAACAACTCTGTCAATATCACATGCAACTCAAATTAATCGTAATATTACATAGGTTATGAGTTAAAAAAAATATACATATATAACATGAAAAATGTAGATAGTACACCAGAAACATGATTTAAAGCTATCCACCAAACTCAGAACCTCAGCACTTCCTCCTAAAATGAAGAAATTCATGGCTCCGATCGCACAAGGCATATACTGCTTCTATAGACAAGAAAGTGAGATTTCATTCCCCTACAAGAGCTCAGGCCCAACAACCCAACAAAATTCTCTTGCAAGAGGACTACCATTGATTTCACTCAAAGAATGGGTAAGGGACAAAAACAAATTATAGGCAAGATCTCCAATCATTGCCATCCACTGAGATAAAAAAACAATGAGTCACTTGACACGCAATACAGCCTACCCCTTCCCCACATCTTCGAAATAGGATTTTTCAGCATCTGCAAGGCGAGCTCGGAACATCGTCCATTCACTGTGGCACCTTTCTCTTACCTGCAATGAGCAACAATATCTATTCAAATCAAATATCCAGAAGTATGCTACAAAATGTATCCCATGATGGTTAGGAGCAAGGTGATCTTTTATGTTCCTTACATTTCTTAACACAGTTATAACACAAAATACAAAGTGCGTCAGACAAGCCAAAAATGAACAGGAAACTTGGGACTATTCTTACGAAATTAGGGAAAAAGAGATAATTTCACAGCATAACTGGACCTCCATATACGGCTCATGCTCAAGCAATGTATGTACATGAGCCGGATAATAGATGGTGATTGTGGGCGGGCATGTTAAATTGGAGATTACAGGTTCAATATATCAGTTACCTACAACTGCATTAAACTAGTGATAGTGTTGTCATAACATTTTTTTCATAAATTATTCATATAATTACAAAGCAATGTACAGTGAACATACTCCTTCCCATGGTGATTTTCCCTTGTCAGATTGACCCTGCGTTTAAAAATAAAACATCATAAAAAATAAAATGTAACCCGATCAACCAAAAATACAGAAAGGACAGAAGAACATTGTGCAACCTGACTCCCAAGAGAAGGGATGACTTGATGGATTATCCATTGAGAGTCTACCACACCAATTTTCTCATGTGCAGGCTGCAAACAGAAAGAAAAAGTTAAAATTACAGGAATTCATCTCTAAAAAGAAACACATTGAGACACAAAAATAACAAAAAAGTTGTTTGCAAATTGCTTTTTCATTCAAACTGCATCATCAGCTTCCTGACCATATATGATGTTTCTTTTACATACAAAGCAAGCAACTTATTTCCTGGTCCACACAAGACAGATGGTGGATAAGAATCTAAATACCTCTACACATCTTCGAAGTGCAAAATCCAGACCCCATCCATGTACCAAATCATTCTGCAACAGTGATTCCCATGTCAAAGATTTGAAAAAAAACACCACGTCATAAGAAATGATAAATATGCTACTGTCTCCAGAAAACAGTTTAAACCTGTATCATATGCCAAACACAGCGCCAAGCATTTCTAGAGAATACCGGTGCCATGATTTCCACAAACCTAAACCAACAGAAGAAGAACAATTATTGCATGTGTCAAAGATGAAGTAGAAGACAGAGAAAGATGTGAAATAAAAATAATCCTACGCTGCACATGGAGGCAAATGTGGATCAGAGCACCACCCTGGTTTCTCTTCGGTTACCCTGTAAAAGCACATATGGATTTTCCCCTAAGATCTGGAATGCTAAACATTTTAACCAAAATATCATGTAAAAAATGATGCAAAACTATGATTAACTTGTAAATCTTACTTGTGAACTTCACTGTTTCCCAATCTTTTAGTCATCTGCCAGGTCAACCCTTTATTTGGCTCTAGACCTGGCTGAGAGATTTCCAATCCATGTTTTTTCACCAACTGTAGGTACCTGATTTCAAATAAATATAAAAAATGAGTCAAACATCAAACATAAACTCGATTGATAGTTATGTACGAAAATAGGAATACTTCTCTGCATTGAAATGCTCAACTCCAAGATCTTCATCCCAGATAAATATATAATCATAAGAAGCAACAACATCTGGGTGAAGAAATCGTTTTGCATACCACCTAAGAAATATTGACACCATGCAAACATAAGAATCTTTTCTGCAAGCTGATTGCTCGAAACATGTCATTCAAGAATTTAATAATTTTCAAGTCGGTGATAATTAACATTAAGTAATAAACAACAGACACACAAGTTTCAGCAACTTTTAAGGAAAATTGAGAACAAGAAATTATAGATGACATATATATATAGTATAAATATAAGCTCTCGAACCAACAAAAAGAAAATTATATAAGACAAACAGCTTCTCCCAATTCATCGCAAATCAAAGTCTCGGTCAAAATACTAGATTTTACCATTTAGTCTGCTTCCTAGCACTAACATGAATTGCACGTCTTGACCACTCGAATTGATCCCATTCACTAGTTCGACCATCATAGTGGAAGAGTAAAATGGTGAACTCTTCTGAAGAAAACTGCCAAATAATCAAACTCACATATTTCAGTAACAATTACTACCAAATATCTCGCAAACAGTTAAAAGAAATAAACACCTTTTTTACTGCGGTATCAATATTATTTCTTTGATCGAATCCAACAGTAAATGTAACCAAATATTTTGGGCGAACAGTCAAATCCTGGAAATGACAATATCAATGCTTTTAGAAGCACATCATTGTAAGTATAATGGTTCATATTAAAAAGGCAAATATGTAAATCAAATGACATATTGGATTATTTTCCTTTTACACCTCATTTGGATCGCCCCATAACCTTCGCAGATAAAGATCAGTCTCAGGAACAACAATCCCAGGGGGTAACAGCTCTGCACCACGAGGATTTGATGGAACGTAAATCTAGTCAAAGTAACAAGAATAAAGCATCAGTAATTGCTATTACCAATTTAGAAAAAACACATTAAAAAAAGGATCTTTGCTTTCATTTCACTAAATCGCCATTCACCCACAGGTACTTAAATATGCTAATCAAACTTAAGTAGGACAAACACTAATTTTAGCAATATGCTCATGCATTGCAGTCCCAAACCTAGATAAAGGAGGAGGGTTAGTGCCTACGAGGGAATTTGGCAATCAAAAGTTTGCCATTTACAATAAAGATACATAAGTCCAAAACCACTTTTTGGGATAAGTTGAGAAAAGACAACCGTGAATACTCATGAATCAATCAGAGTCAATAGAGCATGTGGAAATGAAAAATACTTGCCATCTAGTAAATATTTTATTTAAAGCATCTGCATTGCTCGTGTTAAAGAAAGCTTATCCAATAAGGCCAGCCTGTACTTCCCCACAATGCAGTTATCTATAATCTCGAAACAATAATAATTCTTTGCTTATGATAACTACAATACTTAATGGCTTAGTAAAAAAAAAAAGCATTCTACAAGGTGTATAAGAAAATGAAATATGCTTACTCTTGGCCTTCCAGTGGAACCATATGATTTGCTATTTACATCTCCATCAGGAGCACTTTTCTCAAATTTGCTCGGAGAATTGACAACTCGATCAATAGAAGAAAGAATGCCAGGTGGGAAGTTAAGCTACAAGAAATGAAGAGATGCAATATTGCATCAAAAAGGATAAAAAAAAACTACCAAGATGCATAATAAGAGCAAACAAGATAAAAGGGCCTTGGGGCAAGAAAGATATAAAAAGGGGCACAAAGTCATACCTTGCTAACATATACATTTGGAAAAGAAAGACCAAGGAAAAATCCGAAGATGACACCAATAACAGTAGTCAGAAACAGCCTCGTACTCTCATTCGATCTTTTCAGTACACCACTTTACAATAAAGATAAACATAAAATGCAATTCAAAAACTCAGACTATAAGAACAAACCAATAGAAAAATGAAATAAGAAAAAAAAATCTCTATAGAGCATTACCTTCGATGGATGCTGCCCATTCTGCCAAATCCTATGCACGTAAAAGTCGCTCATAGAGCATTACCTAACGTATATACAACCTCCAGACAACCTTAAAATTCCATCCGACTATAGAAATACCTTATTATGCCTAAAAAACAGAAGGAGAAAACAAATTGGGATTCAAGCAAAACACCAACACATGATAATTAATTTCCCTCGTAAATAAAATCCTCATCCTCCGAGAGCTCTTTCATGTGCTCCAAACATTTCAAACGAAAAATTACAGGTATTGCTTCAAACTCTCTTATCATGTGACACGAGATTACACCTTTCCCTACCCACACATGTCGCGTCTTAATTCCCCCACTATTTTAGAAGAATCACATAAAGCAATCCAATATGAGAAACTAGTGATTCTTAAGAAGAGAACGGACGGATTCATAAGCGACGACACAAACAACAACAACATGTCAGATCCTTCATAAACTGTGAGGCTCCCAAACATCAGAATCAATCAACCATCCGAATCTACACCTAAATGAATCAAGAACTCACCAAATCTGGATGATATTGGATCGAGAAGACGCCGAATCAATCCGGGACGGGAATCAATAAAGGAGAGAGCTTTTTTTAAGGGGGGGGAGGGAGGGAGAAGGAGAGGGGGTTGGGGAGCGGCGAAGGCGAAGGCGACGGGTTTACCAACAAAAGAAAAACTGAACGAGTCGATGGAGGTAGGAAGGAGGACAAAACGGGGAAACAAGGTTTTAATTTAAGAACTGGAGCCACGTATTTTGTGTAATTTCAATTTTGGACTTTGTCAAATGACTACGTGTGGCTGCTTCATTGGTTAGACAACTGGGTCGTAGATTCACAGCTTAGTGTTTCGGGCACTAAATTAAAGAGTTTATTAGCTCGATTGAGTTAGGCTTTGATAATTAAAAAGAATGAACTCTAGCTTAGGCTACAAAGTCGATTTATATATAATATAATTAACAAAATTAGCAAAATTATTTATAGATCGTTTTATCAAGAAAGAGAAAATTTTTTCTATATTACTTCCTTGTAAGAAAATCAGGCCTAATTATTAGAAAAAAATAAAATAATAAAAAAAATTAAATTACCCTCAATATTAAATTTAGTATTTTTAAAAAAATAATGAGGGTGGCATTATTAACCCAAGTGATATAAAATAATTGGCACCCGGACTTGGCCACCCCAAGGTCGGACCTTAGGGTGTTTTGAGATTTTAAATATCTTAATAATAAGAAGAGACTTAATTATCCGAAATTATAAATGCCCAGATTCAATCACTTTTTAACTCCGCCGGCCAAATTTAACGGCCACCAACTTAAGGGTTAAATATAGCCACCCTAGCCCTAGCTAGCAATGGGGTGCCCAACTGCCATTAGTAAAAAAAATTATGTTTTTTATTTTTATACTTTAGGTTGGATTATTTTAATTCTTTATTTTAATATAAAATTAACCAACAACAAATTTATTATTATAATAATATTTTCTTTTTTTGATAATTAGTTTTGATTCTCCCATTACCGGGCAATGTTAAAAATTATCCATTTTTTTGGTAAATTTCTCTATTTTATATTTAAACTTCAAGCTTACTACAAGTAAAATTTCTTTTTAAGGCAACTTAAATAATATTACTACTATAAAAGACTTTTTACAAGTAGTTTATCATACTATTAGATATTAGTTAAAGCTTATATTTATTTATTTATAAAAAAATAGAAAATATTCATTTAACACAAACAGTCCTAGATATTTTTAAAAATAATATTTTAAATAAAAGTTATTCTATTCTGCCAAACAGTGATAAGGTTTATTTTTGCCCATGTCATCAATCAGGCTAGTACTTCATTTGATTTGGTTAGGAAAAACTACAAATTTTGTTTGGTGGAATACTTTTTTAATTAATTTAAACTTTGCCTTTGTATAGAAATTAAAGATCAAAATAAATTAAATTTCAACCAAACAGAACTCTATTCCACCCAACACTTGAGCAGGTTTATTTTGTCCACATTAGTGATTTGGCTAGTACTTGATTTGATTTGGTTGGGGAAAGCTACAAATTTTATATGGTTGAATAAGTTTTTTTTTAATTAATTTAAATATTTTTTAAATTTAATTTTTATAGAGATTAAATATGAAAATAAATTAAACTTGAACCAATCAAAACTCTAGTCAGCTGAGTGCACAGGGCAAAACAGCTCAATGCATAATATATTTGTTTATGTATTTTAATTTTGTTCACTACGTCAAACCTAGTAGATTCCTACTGAATGGTTAGATTATCGTTAAAAATCTGCCAGTTATCTTTTTTTTTATAACTGTCAAATTAGTTAGAAAATACTTTTGTAATTAATAGGAATAAATGATCATTAAAAAAGAAAGATCCCATAATTCTTTATTCTAAGATAACAGCAATGTCAATCTCAGTCATATTATACTCCTCATTCATCTCTAAGAGCAGCTCTTTCACTCGCCGTTGATTCGATAAATAATCCACACAGTTCCACCTTGAAGAGCAATTTCAATAAGACTTTCTTCGTCGGATGATAAATTGTCAGAGCTGGCTTGTTCGTGCCCCATATTGTATGGTGCATCCCAGTCACCTTCAGATTCGCCGCTGTTGAAAGAGAGATCATCGATGCTTTCACGACGCAGGACCTGCGCGTCTTCTTTACGGGCATTTTTCTCCGACTCCACTACCAATCCAACTTCCTCGCCTTTCTGAAGAAATCCTTCTGGTCTAACTCAAGTTTCCATCGCTTTTGCACCTTTCTGTTTCCTTGACAAGTTCGCAAGTAAAGAAATAGATGATAAAAACAGAACACAGGACGTGAGAACAGTCGACAAGGGAATACAACCTGAAATAGAGATAATAATGAAGAGCAGAATACCAAAGCTGAACAAAAGCTGCTTGAAGGGAATGGAGCAGCCCATCCAAATCACCTTAGGCACCGACCCAGTTCGGTAAATAGGCTTTTCTTTTAGGATGATGAGCTCTTACAAGTTACAACATGAAGCAGAAGGAAAAATGAGCTCGAAGGAATAGAGTATGGAATCAATGAAAGTATCACTGTGGGTAGAAATTTGGGGGTGAAGTCTCTCACAAAGAAAACGAAGAGAGAGCGATGAGGTCACCCGGCCAAAAGTGAGAAGCAGCACAATTTCTTCTTGAATCCAAGAGAACACAAGTACCGGTTTTGTTATGACTGCAAACGGAAACTCCTACCAAATTCATGGCCTGGTTTCTTTCCTCCACCCAATTTCACTTCCTTATCGGAAAACCCCGCTTTGGACTTCTCTAAATCCGTGGCTGCTGTATCCAACCGCCTAAATCATAGAAAGAAACAAAAGCTGTCGGACTAGCTCTTCAAACTTCGGAAACTCGAAAGTGCAATGTGCACTCAGCAGCATTAGTCCCGTACAGATGACATAGCTCGAATAAGAACATCGATAGCTCGAATAATAACATCGACTCTTTAATAATCTACCACTGCTTCACTGTGCATACAAATAATAAAAAAAAACGCATATTTAGGAAACTTCTTCGGCTATGTATACATTTACATTATTCCTGTCTGTATGATGAGAAGTGGCTTTCATTTTAGCTTTTAAGAAAACCTGATACATATACAAAGAAGGGTGTGAAAATGGCATTATACTTTAAGGTTATTATTATGAATGGAAGAAAAAGGTTTTTGGAATCTTCTTCCCTTATTGTTCTCTTTGGCTGTGGTTTAGATGCCATAATCATGGCATGGGGACTCCTTCAGCTCATTTTGCCTCACACACTCAGTTAAAAAGATGGAAAATAATCCTTGATTATCTACGACTCGCCGTTTCATCCGTGATTCATGACATAATATAAATGCCCCCATAGAGGAGTCAAGACGATTGCAGAGGTTTATTATTCTGATTACATAGGGCCAATAAAGAGACGATTTAATACCTAGTTTCTATGGCTAGTCCTGCTGCTTATAATGAAACTTTGTTTGTTTATTTTTCGTGTGATATGTTCTTTGGCCGGTGTAATCCTGAACCTTCGTTTAAAAGCGAAGCTATGCCAAAAAAACAAGAGTAATGTTCTGCTGCTACGAGTATTGATGAATGAAGTTTATACCTCAAATCAACCATATATAGTGTTATTTTAATTGTCCAAACAAATCGATTACAGTTACGATGCTGACAATTCTATCATACTACACCAATTGTAAATAGAGCACTGTTCTAATTCAATTGCAAGCAGTGGGTAACTTGTGACTTCGAGTTTTACATTTTTAAATTTTGTATTCGCCTGAAATTCCAAATAACGTGGTTAAATCAACAACCTGCAGCAGAACTATATAACATGTACAAATTACAATAGCCTATCTATATAACCATTTTTTCTCAAGAAGGAAACGAGCTTCTAAAGTTCATGGCCATAGCAGTGTCCATCGATGGGTGAGGATGCATCAGACAACAGCATCTGAAAGTTAAACCTTATCCTTCTCTATAATTCCAGAAGATCTCGAAGGAGCTCTTTGTTGAAGCAATTTAAGCTTGTCCTCAAAAAGCTGGCTTCGCATGCCCTTCAGCTGCGCCCACTCTTTCTCCATTGCCAATTCCAAATGCTCAAAGTGTATGATCTTGTCCCTTATTTCTTTCATCTGGACATGTCAATCCAAGCCAAACAAGTTTGTGAAATGAATACATTGACCACATAATTCAGCATGTTTATACTAATCCACATACCTGAAGTATGATGGCCGATACGGAATGCTCTATATCCTTCTTTTCTTGCTCAAGCAGACTCCTTGCTTTTGCCTCTGCCTCGTCAAGTGCTTCTGCATTACAATCAGAAACAACTTTTTCCACATTAGAAAGGAAAGAAGCAAACCAGACAAAATTCTGTACACTGTGACAAGCCATATGTTGAAAAGGAAAAAGGAAGGATCATGTCCTAAATTGAGACAACCCATTTAGATGTGTAATAACCAAACCTATTATGCATTTGTAAGCCTTCATAAAACATCACATAGAAGTTGAATAAAGGAGGAGTACAAAAGAGAGAAGATGAAACAAAGTATTGGCATCAGAAAAATGATAAGCAAGATAAATGAAGCAGGTATTTTTTTCCAAAGCTGATAAACATACCGGAGTCAAGGGCTTAACAGATATTATAAAAGCTGCACCATAAATTTAAAAAATAAAAATAAAAGAAAAGAACAAAAGAGAATTGGGTGTGAAAAAGGCTGATAAACTCATGCAGTCAAGTAAGAAGATTTTGCTGCAAAACAATGATTAGGCTCATCATCATCATCAACTTATCAGGAAGTAGGCTTGTGACTAAGCATAGTAGAGAGAATGATCCATCTTATTGAACAAGGAAATGCTATCGACCTACCTGCTTCCTGTTTTACATCACTTGATATTGAATGACTCTGCCTCTCCAGATTGATAGAACTAGCATTTGACACAGCTGCAATGGCAGCATCAGCAGCAGCTTTGGCAACTTCAGAGCCCACCAATGCTGACAAAAAAGCAGCCTGACAAAAAAATCACCAGTGACAGATTTACACCCAAAGATAAGATGCGCAGAGGTTAACAATATTTCTGGGTTGATTATTGCCTACTATCTAAAGCAAGATAAGCAAAGCACATGCAGGCTTTAACTGTCAAAAGTTGCATTTATCACATCATCGTTATAATTGCAACAATGGCTTCTGCTAAACCTGAGCCAAGATAGGATTGCTTGCATCGGCTAGAGGAGAAAGGCATATTCTCTTAGCTGGAAGTGATAAATCTGAGTCTGTTCCATCAGTTATATCAATGGGGTCAGATTCTAGACCAGAGTACTTTTCAATGTCATCTATATCATTAGGCTCCAAAAACTGCTCTGCGAAAGGAAGCTTAATGAACCAATGGACGCATTCTTTCTCGCTTCTTCCTGTAACATGCTGAGCCACTTTCTTCCAGTCATCTCCATGATGCAATACAGCTTCAAGAAGAAGTAGAGTTTCCCTGTCACTCCAGTCTTTTCGAGTTATAACGTCACCTATATCAACCCGTTTAAAGTCTGCAGAATTCAGACCAGCACGATAATTGCCACGCACAAAACACCTTGCACAAAGAACCAAATCTACCTGAATTTTGCAATAACATATAGAGAATATCAACATTAATGTTTTGCTTCACATTCTGCCAATATTTAAAAATGTTAAGCAAAAAACTAGTCTCAACTATCATACAGTCGATAAGTTATATCCAGTGAGTAACAAATAAGCTATATTCTCCATAATGTCGTTCCAGGTAACAAATGAGGATGATACAAACATACAACAAGATAAGCTATCCCAACCTGCTACTGAACAGAAAAAATGAAAAAAGGGCATATAGAATAACAATGGCAATGGGCACATTCAGCAGACATTTTACCCTCAGTTTTGCATCATTCTAGAGAAATAGCTTTTCTTCATTCTAGCACGTCTGATGTCACTTGTTTTGTATTGCAATTTATCTTTCAAAAAATTATAAAACAAAGAAACAAGAATGAAGTAAAATATTCATTTGGCTTTAGTCGTCAGTTTTATCAGCCTACACACAATAAACCATGCAGGGGTCTGTCACTCCAGAGGAAATGAACCACAAATGCCCACAAAATATGATAACTGAATGAAAGCTAAATTTCAAATCAAAATATGTAGCGACCAAATTACAAAGCCAAGAACCTGTATAAGATTAAGCACACTATCAGAGAAAAGAAAACTAAGCATATCCCACTTAATCAAAGCATATGATATGACGGATAAAAAGGACTCAGCATAGATCAAAGGCATAAAGAAACAATAGCTTTATAATGCTAAAATTCCATCAATTTGTTCATCATCAAGTTGTGACTAAATTTATTTCCGTGCTAATCATATACAAAGGTTGAATCATCCGGTTGCTAGGTCTACATTCTCAAATATATCTTATTGCCACCAATTTTCAAAGCAGAACAAACCCATTAAGCTACAAAACGTAAAAGAAAGTAGGAATAAAATCTAAACCTGACCTTCTCACAGGAGAAGCAAGCAATGGATATCGCAGACTTGCAACCGTCGCACACTTTCTTCCCAAGCTCCTTCACCGAAGCCGGCGAATCTACATAGCTCGTCACAAGCCCAGGAGATGCGCCGATGACGCTAGCAGGCCTCCCTTCCTTCTCATCCGACTTCTCACTCAGCGGTGAGGATGCAACGTAATTAATCAAACCCCAATTCTCCAAGAAATCAAACACCCTCCGAATCGATCCAACGTCCCCCACGATTTCTCGCCGAGCCTCCGTAAACGCAACCTTCTTTGTCGGATTTGCTCGATACTTCTTAATGATCGAATCCCGGTAATACCTGTAAACCCTAGGATTCCTCGAAGGCGACTTCGAGTCGAAGAACTCGGGGAGAATCCGTCGTTCGGTTTCGTGAATCTGGTTCCACGAGAACCACCCTAAAATTGAAGGAAGAAAACACGAAAACAGCATTAGGATCAGGAACATGCAACAGAAAACCAAATGCCGAATAAAGGCGAAGGAGGAGAGAAAAGCAGTGAGGAGCGAAATGGTTTAGAAGGGTCTTACTAGCGTAGCTGGGGATGACAACGGAGACAGCGGCGGAGGAAAGAGGAGTCGAGGAGGTGGATTCCGGCGGCCGAGGGGTGGACGGTGGATTTGAGTCGGTGCCGCAAAATTCGGTGGCCTTAAAGGGGAGAGGCTGATCGGGCAGAAACTCGAATTTTTGTGGGCTGTTTTCGGAGATGGGGCTCGCGAGGGAGACGATCTCGGGCGGCGCCGGCGCCGGCGCCGATGTAGATGCCATCGTCGGCGACGGAGGCGAAAGAAGCCAACGGTCTCGTCCGAGTTGGAGGCAGACCCGAACTCGGTCAAAAACCGAGTAGGATGGATCACCTGGTCGAGCTCAATAAGATTTGTATCGAGTTCGAGTTAAACACGGGATAGTTTAAATTTAATATAATTATATTTATATTTTTTTTATATAATTTAAAATTAAATTAATTTTGAATAATTTAATAATTTATATAATAAATAATTTGTTCGTACATACAAGTATTTATTCTCATATAAAATTATTACAATATGATTTTATTTAGTATTTCTTATATTCTAATATGAAAATAATTACTATATACAAATTATGCACCGCTCAAATTATCCCGACTCACTTTGGATTAATTTTAAAAAATAGTTATTAATAATATATGACATCCCGATCATTTGTTTTATTTTATTTATTTATTTTCCGTTCTAGTTATTACTTATGTGAGAATTAACACACAGTCGACCCCACAGAAGTTACGAACCAAAAATAATAAAGAAAATAAAATAAAAGACTGGGATGTCACATATTACCAACGACAACTTTATTTAATTCATTCCAAAGCGAGGTGGAGAAATTTAAGAGGTGCACTATTTTCTTTTTCTTTTTAATTTAAATGTATTTAACAGTTCTTTCCCAAATAATGTATTTAACGCTTAATGATCATAAGGATACTAATAACTTGAACAAACATGAATTCTTCCAATATTCGTTTGGATTTAATTCAAATAGAAGTTTGATTAAAATTTAAAATCAAGTAAACATAAAGCATACTTTCGTTAGGCTCAATTCAACTCAAAACTCCATGTTTACCTCAAGTACAATGCTTTACATAATAATAATCTTATGTGATATTATAATAGTTTTTATGTAAGAACAAGCTATCTAGCATTTAAATTATTGAGTTATTCAAAATTAATTTAATTGCAAATTATATCAAAAAATATCAATATAAAATTTAAGCCATCTCGAGTTTAACTTGATTCAACTCACTCAATTTCAAAGTAGAGTCATCATACTCTATTCTTGACCAAGTTCATGTCTACCTCCAACTCAAGCGACACCATTCACTTCTTTTTTCTCCGTCATTGATAATGTTGAACATTATTTTGATGTGACAACAACTTCAAAACTCTCTAAACGTAAGTTTTGAAGATCAAACAACAAAATGAAAGAATGAAGAAGTAAATAAAATATTGAAGTAGTGAAGACTTTGGTCAGTTTTTGGTAACCAAAGACATGAGGTACAACATAAGGAAAAATAGAGTTTTATCTTTGACTTACCTTTGGTTAGTAGTTTGATAACTAAAGACTTAGGGCTTGGTGAATAACCATGAAATGTCAAACTTCGGTAGACCTTTAGTTGAGAATTCGACAACTAAAGTACTTGGAGGAACTCTAGGGATGAGATGATGAAGAGTGAAGGAAAATTTTGGCTAAGCCTTGGTCAAGGGTATGGGAATTCTAGGGTTGACATGGTTCAAAGATTCTGAAGTTGAAGAATCATCGGCTAAGCTTTGGATACGAGTTTGACAGCCGAAGTCGACGTAACTAGTTTTAAGCTTCGATTGATCGTTCGACAACCAATCGTTATCGAAAAGTTACCAAAATTAGCCATTGTCAACTACTTCCTAAAGAAGCTCTAATCCAACAATCACAACATTCGGTGATTTCAATGTAGATGATTTGCATGGTCTACAATAGAGTGCCTCAACTAGGCTCTATTACAACTTGTAATAGCTTGGCTCGGTCCAATTAGTATAAATTGATAGGTCTAGTTATTTTTTAAAAGTTGTCAACTAAGTTAAATATTGTAAGCATCATTCTTGTAAATATATTGGATCTTAATTTAATAGGTTTTGGATGTGAAACTAATTTAAGAGATATCACAATAAATGTAACATGTTGGCAACAACTAAATAAAACCAATTAAAACAGTCGAAGATGAATGAACTTATAATAATAAAACATAACACAATGCATGACAAGATGATAATTAATTAAACCTTAATAACAAAAGTTAAACAATCAACTAATTGTCATTTATTTCCAACTAATCAACTTATTCCATGAATTAATAATGTACCCACTAATAATCAAAGTCATAAAATATGCTAGGCAAATAAAAGCACGTATAAATAAAGCATATCCTAACGAATGAACCGAAGGAATCAACCAAGTCTAACGAAATAATCACTAATAATTATCTAATAGAGTCCGCCACATTGTCTCCCAGCAAGGCATGCTCCCAGCCCCAACTAATTGTTATATATGGAGGCAATTCTATGTTAGTAATATAACTACTAAATACATAACAATAATGAACATAATAATTAACCATATAGCTTACGGCTAACCCATGTCTAACAGATTCAGCCGATATGTTGGAAATAATTTTCATCTATGATCACAAACACTGCCACTGTCCATAGTTTGACGATAACACACCTACTATACCCCGCCCATAATCGTGTGGCTGAGTACTAGGATATTTCTTTCATCTAGGATAGAAAAGCCTCGACACATGTCCAACATGCAAATGCCAGAAACTTGCTTCTCTCCCTATTAATTAATAGCCATACAATATATTAATTACTGATCATACAAGTTATACGTACTTTAAAAGCCTCGAGTAGACAACTTCACTCAATAGCTAGCAAGCGATCACTAAAATGTATATTTATAGCCCACGTAATAAGTAGGGTTGCTAATTGAGCGAGCCAGCTCGTGAGCATTTAGTGTTCGGCTCGACTCGACTCGACTCGAAACTCGACATTTAAATGTTCGAGCTCAAACTCGAATCTTAAGAGCCGGGCTCGAATAAGGTCATGCTCGACTTGATTCGACTCAGTTATAACTTGAACTTGACTCGTAGCTCGACTCGATAAAATAATATAATAATATAGCCTTTATATTATATTATATATATATATATATACACACACAATATAATAACGAAAAAGTGAGATAGTTGAGATGGTAAGTATTCAAGTTGGTGACCTCTCATGGGTTCAATCCACATTGATTGTATTTTTTTTAAGTGAGGTACTTTTGACTTTTAATCGAGCCGGTTTTGAGCTTATGAACAAGCTAGGTTTGAGCTCGAGAAAATTAAACAGTTTAAGTGTTCGAGCTTGAGTCGGGATCGAATACATAAAAAATATTTGAGTCGAATTCAAATATGTATGTTCAAAACTCGTTCAATCTCGAATCGAGTTCGAACGAGTTTTGAATTATTCGAGCCGAGTTCGAACACAAGTTGAACTTGACTCGTTCGCTCGTTTAGCACCCCTAATAATAAGCAATGACATGTGATGCTTTGATCCTCATACACAATACATTTATACCCATAAAACATCAATAGATAATATATAATATTTAATTATAGCTAAATAAAATATTTAAAGAAAAATCATAATCTAATCAAGAATTAGGATTTTTAGGTCAGTGTCATGGCGCTGCTTCCGAATTTCATTTTTCACATAATTGAGTGTCACGGTGCTGAACCTTCATGGTTTCATCACCGTGGCGCTGACCTCACCAAAATAGATCACACAAAAACATAATGTTGTGGCTGAACCTTCTTGGCCTCAGCGCTGAGGCGTTGGCCTTGCCAAAGCTCACATCAAAAATCAATGTCGTGACGCTGATCTCTTTGTTCTCGGTGTCGTGGCACTGACTTCATCAATTAATAGCACAAATATGCAACATCGTAGCAATGCTTCGCGGCGTCTGCAGTCGCGGGGTTTTCAACCCAAAATTAATACAATTCATACTCAAATCTTATATAACCAATTTCTGAGCATTTTAACAAGTTATGTACATCATTTAATAACATCCCATGACATATTTTCATGCAATTATCCATCATATATAATTTTTTTATTAAAGCACAATTTAATAAGATGTTTTATATAACTTGTTATATAAATTAACTAGCATGTAACACATGTAAAATATTATGAAATCACATTACATTTATTTATCAAGAAGGATTCATTATGAATTATAAGAGAATAAAAGCATTATCATAATTTAATTTAAACAATAATTAAACATGTATAAATCATTCAATTTCCATGCAAAAACATGACCAATAAATTCAACATTTGAGAACTCATTGAACCACATGGCCCAAAATGTAAATTGATAAGCCTAACTCATCTTTTCAAGAGAGGTTCACTAAGTTGAAGATCATTATGTACATACCCACTAATAAACTAAATTTTACTCCTGAAAATATTAAATATAAGACTAAGTTGGGAGATATTACAATCTATCCACCTTATGAAATTCCGTCCTTAGAATTTCTATACTTGGCCCTTTGTTAGCCTTTGCCCACGTCCTTCTTGGCCCATGATGAGCAACTTAGCCCACATTCTTAGCCTAACCTACCATCTAATACGGCCCCAAATTGACTTTGATACTAACTATAATGACCCAGTTTAAAGTGCAACTTGTTGTGCCTAAGTCATCCTTTCAACAGTGCTTAACTAAGTTGGAGATCGTTATGCACATCCCCACTAATAAACTGTATCTTATTCCAAAATGTATAAAAAATGAGACTAAGTTGGGGGATATTATACACACAATTTACAAATCTTCTTCCATTACATATCCATAAAAAAACTCATATAGAATCGACTAAAACATGATGTATGCATGATCTAGATGCAAAATAACTAAAATATGATGATTTATAATGAAAGAAAAAGAAAAAGAGATGGAAAGTACCAAACCCTAGTCGTCCTTCTCCTTTCCCCACATGTCGATGTGATAAATATATTTAATAAGAGATAGAGGGTCAATTTCTCTCTAGGGTTATATATTACTCAACATAATTAAGGAGAAGTATTTTGAAAT